>OY755244.1:25656772-25860769 GCA_963576725.1 Azorinus chamasolen
TCTACTTGTCATGACCAACCACCACAGCAAGTTTGAAGTTTCTATGCCAAGTCGTTTATTAGTTATCATTCGGAAACCATCGATCGACCGACCGACCGACCGACCGACCAACCGACCAACCGACCGACAGACCGACCGACCGCCCGACCAACCGACATGTGCAAAGCAATATACCCCCATTTTTTCAAAAGGGGGGTATAATAAAAAATCATTTAATTAACCCTTCGCTCACTGAATTTCAAAACACGTTTCTCCTTCTTTACCCATGCCCTGTTGTATAATTACATATATCTTCACTGTGTACAAGTATTTCGCTGTGCAATCACTGCCGTGGAGTGCACTGGTTGCACAATCAACTTGTAAATAGTGCAGACCCTGATGAGACAGCTCCTGCAGGAGCTGTCTCATCTGGGTCTTCACTATTTACAGGTAGGTATATTGATGTGAATAGCAAGCAAAGGGTTAATATTCATAATGTCATTATTTACTACATAAATATTCAAAAGGTTCACTTAGTATACACAAATATGGTTGGTTATAAGCATGAACAAATGCCCTGGATTGTTAGAAAGTGAAATCACACTGTGCACCTCAAACTCCACATGTGTGATTTTGAGTACTCATGAAAGTTGGTACCTAGAGAAAAATCGGCCATAAAAATACCCCAGATGATGGTAAACCTTCGCAAGTCAGTTGATATCATCATGTACATCATAACAATAAAAGGCCCAGTGTCATTGGTAATCCTGGAAGTAGTAGTAGTAGCAGCTTGTATAACCTATTTAGGATTGAGTAGCAACTTGTGTAGACTCTGATCAAACTGCTCCTACATACCTGGGGATGCACTATTAGCTTAACCCTTTACTCCATAAATATGCTTTTCTATGCCTTTACAAACAGAGAAGACCCAGATCAGACAGCTCCTATAGGAGCTAATCATGGTCTGCTCTGTTTGCTTATGATATACATGTACCGGTAATATAGATATGATTCTACATTTTTCTGCCATGGCCATAAATTCCTGTGTCTATGTGCTAATTATAACAATTAATCTAATTAATATTTACGATGTCATTATTTCTTAAATAAATATTCATAGAGTAAAGGATTAAGTTTGCCTATCCAAATACATGTACTAAGAATTTTTTTGTGTTTATAAACTATAAAGGGCCCAGTTTCATTGGTAATCCTGGAAGTAGTAACAGCTTGTTAACCACATTTTTTTTGTGATTTAGCAAACAGTGTAGACCCTGTTCAAACTGCTCCTTCAGGTTTGTCTGTCCAAATACTTAAAGAATGATGTCCTTTTTTATAAACAATAAAAGGCCCAGTGACATTGGCAATCCTAGAAGTAGTAACAGCTTGTATGACTGACAAACGGTATAGACCCTGAACAGTTGTTACATCAGAGACACAGAGGTCTACATTGTTTGAAATAACACCACCCCCCCCCCCCCACAATGAATTTACCAAAATAATATGAATTAATCCATTACTCCACAGATATGCCTTTTAATAACTTTGCAAAAACAAGTGGATCCAGATCAGATGTAGGAGGTGTCTGATAATAGAAGGGCTACTGTTACCAGAGTTTGCCTAAGATTCTCTGTTTACCCTTACTCCATAAATACACCTTTCTACACATTTGCAAACAGAGAAGACCAAGATCAGATGGCTCCTATAGGAGCCGTCTGATCAGAGTCTGCTTTGTTTGCTTATGGAGTAATATAGATATTATTCTGCTATTTCTGCTTTGGCAACACTTTCATGTGTTAATATGCTATTTTGAAAAATTATCTAATTAATATTCATGGTGCCATGATTTCTTACATAAATATTCATGCATTGAGTAAAGAATTAAATTCTTTGGATAATTGCAGACAGGGTTTTAACTTTTCAAGGCGGCGTCTGATCAGGGACTTCATTTTTTGTCTCATTCTCTATTTCTATCTAAGTGTTTTATTCTTTTGAAATTTGCATTTATTTATCTCATTTCCTTATTGTACCGAATGATTCAACAAGATTTGGATTGCAGACGACAATTTGAAATTTGGCGCCGAAAGGGTTAAAGTGAACAACATTTTGGCTGATGACAAGTATCTCTGAAGTTGCTAATACCGATATTCTTAATACGAATGCCTTTTGACAGCATTGTAAACAGAGTAGACCTCAATCAGACCGATCCTTTAGTGGCAGTCTAAGCAGGAAATAATCTATTTGCTAATGGAATAATCAAGATCTTAGTCTACAGTTTCTGTCATGGACAAAACATCATATGTTCATATGCCATTGTAAAATCAGCTAATTAATATTTATGATGTCAGTATTTCTTACATGAATACATATCTAGTTAAGGGTACACGAAAACTGTCATTCGTGTTTTTTGGATGCACTATCTCTATACATCAGTATATTTGAATCCAAAGTAATTACTTTGTTCATTTTCTGAATCATGAGAGATCAAATGTGTCAGTTACCAGTTACAGTAAAAACTCTATACTATGAAATTTTAGTAATGAAAAATTCATGTCTTTGTAGGCAGGTGGCTGCTTAATGCAGGGTGAAAGTCATGCAGAAAGCTCCTATACGAGCTTTCTGCATGACTTCCACCCTGCATTAAGCTGTCATCTGTATAAAAGATCAATAATGGTACGTATTGGAGTGTTTGTAGTATCGAGGTACGTATTGGAGTGTTCGTAGTATCGAGTTTTTACTGTACTTTGGTTTTACATTCTCTATGATCAATAATGTGTAACAAGTGGCAAAACATGCAGCCCCTGAAATCTTCTTATCTTATTTATTAACCCTTTACCTCATGACTATTTAGGTATAAATTTAACCATTACAAAAACTGTACAATTAGATCTATATCATTTCATAAGAAAACAGACTAAATTGAGTCGTCATCAGGCGGCATCTGATTTTGGGTGTTCTCTGCTTGCAAAGATGTTAAAAGGCATACCGGTATCTATGGAATAAAGGGTTAACCCTTTCCCTCATATAAATGTGTTTCACGCATCTGCAAACAGAGTAGACCCAGATCAGACGGCTCCTAGAGGAATTGTCTGATCAGGGTCTGCTCTGTTTGCTAATAGAATTTGATAGATATGTTAATTTATTTTCTCAAATGGCTACAATATTTCACCTTCCATATTTCATTCTAACTATTTTGAACATGAATATTGAATTTTGTAATAAACATAGACCAGGGACAGAGTTAAATGTGCATTCACAACGAAGACAGGTAAAACCTTAACTCCATAAACATGCTTTTTTGACCGTTGCAAACAGAGTAGACCCAGATCAGATGGCTCACATGGGAGCCACCTGATCAGAGTCTGCTCTGTTTGTTTGTGACATAATATAGATCTGGTTCTACACTTTCCCCATTCTATGTTTCTTCAAATTTGCCTACTGAATATTCATGGGCAAAATAATTATAATGAAATATGGAAGGTGGAGCACTGTAGCCATTTTAATGTAAAGAAACAGAACTATCAATTTCCATTTGCAAACAGAGCTGACTCTGATCAGACAGGTTCTATAGGAGCTGTCTGATCTGGTTCTACTCTGTTTGCATATGCATGAAAACATGTTTATATGTAGAAAAGGGGTTAACTAATGAATGACCAGATTTTCTTACACTGTAATATAATACAAGTGAATACATTGATATGTCAAACACTAGGATCTGAAATATGTTATCAGCAAACAGGAGATGTCTGATCTGTATCTACTCTGTTTTTAAAGTGAGAACAAGTGTTTATAAAGGAAAGGTGGAAAGTGTCAAACCATAGCCCGCCAGTCACAGCTATAGTTGCATTTGCAAACAGAGTACTAGTATAGGAGCTCTCTCATCTGGGTCTACACTGTTTGCATGGAAAATCCATGCCTGCTTGCTCTTTGCTTTTGACTAGGAAAATCATTTTAACATATCCTATATAAGTTTGCCTAATTAATATTCAAAGAGGACATAATATATGTGGCAACTGGCAAGCTAAGGCTTCACATTCTTTGAACCTTTGCACACAGGTTAAAAGTATTCATGGATTCACCTACATCATGGATAGCAGGAGCGGTATAAAGCTTATGCTTCCTATAAACCATTTTCTTATCCTTTCCCTGTTGAATATTCATGTCAGAAATTATGATATTATGAATACAGTAAAACCCAGCTAATGCGACCACCTAAAAGAGGTATAATTCTTGGTGCTAGATGCAGGTGGCAGCTTAATGCAGGACAAATTACTTACAATCATGTGTACCCTTTACTCCATTAATACTCCTTTCCACACTTTTGTAAACCAAGACCAGACAGCTCTGTAAGAGACATCTAATCAGGGTCTGCTCTGTTTGCTTATGATATGATATAGACAAGTCTACAGTTTCTGCCATGGTTAAAAATTCCTGTGTTCATGTGCTTTTAATAATAACAATCAATCTAATTAAAATTTGTGATGCCACTTTTTCTTACATGAATATGTACGAGGTAAAAGGTTTAAAGCTGTGAAAAGTACAGAACAGGCCCCCGGACTTTTTGTTTTCCGTTTTACCAGCGCGGACAAAATAAATTGAGCGTGTGTTTCCAGCGCGGACAATTTTACTGGATCATCACAGACAAAATCTGTGTCCACCGCGGACCGAAATTTGCCCTACGGAATATTACCGCCGTGGAGCCATCGCACTCCGTGCCGATACCAGCGTGGATTGTGAGGTGAGGCTTCATCGCGAACACTGCCTTTATGACTGGCAGTCGTTTAATCGCTTTAGATGTAAATTATTTAGATAAGATATACAAAAGCTTACATATACATGTACATACACATATGCATTTTTTCAATTGAAGAAACACATATTGAATACTGTCAGATTTTAAATTCAAAATTAAATTAGATAACATATGTGAATAGACAGCCTTCACCCAAAACCCGAGACTGAAACGGGTTCTTTCTGCTAAAACTACAATTTGAGGTCAAATTTTAACGATTTTCAGACTGTAAATGCTCGAGAAAAATAAAAATATAAAAGGAGCAAACGTGGGATGAATTTTTGGCTCAGAAAAATTCTGATAGTCCGATGTCAGGATTCGAACCTGGGACCCTTCGATCCCAAGTCTAACGTCCTACCACCGGACCACCACTCCCACTATTGTAAACATGAATTGGCATTCGTCCTGCGGAAATTATTCCTGTATTCATTACCAATATAAATGTTGAGATGATAGATGTTCATAGAGGGCATTTATATATGAAAACTCAGCGGAAGAAGGGTTAAAGGAATTTCTATATAGCACAAAAGTACAATTCACATATTCATATCTGCGGGCACGCGAGAGAGAGGGAGAGAGGGAAAGAGAGACAGAGACAGACAGAGACAGACAGACAGACAGAGACGGACAGAGACAGACAGAGAGAAAGAGAGAGAGAAGCATACTGACAGACGATGCGTCACAAGCTTATATGTACAGGAGAGAGAGAGAGAGAGAGAGAGAGAGAGAGAGAGAGAGAGAGAGAGAGAGAGAGAGAGAGAGAGAGAGAGAGAGAGAGAGAGAGAGAGAGAGAGAGAGAGCAATGTTAACTATTGGTGATTGACACGCATATAGGTGACAGTTGATTGGATTATGTCTTTTTCAATGGGTGGGTCTTAAAGGTACTGAACCAATGAATTGTAACATCTTGATAGTCGCAAAAGAGCGGAAATACCCGATAAGACTTTCCTTTAAACTTGTCGGAACTTTATTGATGATCATAAATCAAAGACCCCCTGCGCTGAAACACCAGGGTAGTTTCCGTACATTGTAGAGCACCCAATGCGATCATTGTTTTAATGTATCACCAAAAACTTTAACCCTCATTATACTGAATTATTGTCTGCTTCAAAATTGTAGTCTGTAAAATAAATGAAATAATCCTTGCTTAATTTCATTGAAGAACAAGAGGGCCATGAGGCCCTGAAGTGCTCACCTGAGATACCCCAGGGGCGGGGCCATAATTTGTACAACCTTGGTAGAGAACCACAAGGCAAAGCAGTATTCCATTAATTAAAGGTCTAAGCCTTATGGCTTCAGAGAAAAATAATATATTTTTCCCGTGAAAAACTTATAAGCCAGGGCCAAGTTTCGCCCAGAGGTCATGGTCGTAAGTTGAACAATCTTTGTAGAGGACCATTAGATCATGCTACATGCCAAATATCAAAGGTCTAGGCCTTACAGTTTCAGAGAAGAAGAGTTTTAAAGATTTTCCTATGAAAAACTGATAAGCCCTTGGGCGGGGCCATCTTTGGCCCGTGGGTTATAATTTGAACAATCTTTGTAGAGGACCATTAGATCATGCTACATGCAAAATATCAAAGGTCTAGGCCTTACAGTTTCAGAGAAGAAGATTGTTAAAGATTTTCCTATGAAAAACTGATAAGCCCTTGGGCGGGGCCATTTTTGGCCTGGGGTCATAATTTGAACAATCTTTGTAGAGGACCATTAGATCATGCTACATGCCAAATATCAAAGGTCTAGGCCTTACAGTTTCAGAGAAGAAGATTTTTAAAGATTTTCCTATGAAAAACTAATAAGCCCTTGGGCGGGGCCATTTTTGGCCCGGGGGTCATAATTTGAACAATCTTTGTAGAGGACCATAAGATCATGCTACATGCCAAATATCAAAGGTCTAGGCCTTACAATTTCAGAGAAGAAGATTTTTAAAGATTTTCCTATGAAAAACTGATAAGCCCTTGGGCGGGGCCATTTTTGGCCCGGGGGGTCATAATTTGAACAATCTTTGTAGAGGACCATTAGATCATGCTACATGCCAAATATCAAAGGTCTAGGTCTTACAGTTTCAGAGAAGAAGATTTTTAAAGATTTTCCTATGAAAAACTGATAAGCCCTTGGGCGGGGCCATTTTTGGACTGGGGGTCATAGCCACTGATGCTTCTGACAAAATTTGGTTAAAATCGGGTCAGCAGTTTCAGAGGAGATGTCGTTTGAAAATATGGACGGACGCGGGACGCAGGACGCCGGACACCGGACGCCGGACGACGGACAAATAGCGGTCACAATAGCTCATCCTGAGCCTTTGGCTCAGGTGAGCTAAAAAACAGAAAAATGAGAGTCAGGCATATTTGATCCTAATCCTAATGATATACTTATATTTCCTGTACCTTTCTTACAATGACAGGTATTTGCAAACGTGACTTTACGTGATTTGGTACATTGGCAGCGAGATGTTGTCTAAGTTTCTTATTTATGTTATCATAGGTATTTGCCTACAATACACTTTTTGCCGACTATGTAACAAAAACAGCAACGGTTTAACATGCCAACGGGTGGAGTTGAAAAGAGATATATACTGTATATATATATGTCTCTGACAGATATAAGCTTTTCAAAGCATTGGTACAGCACAGTTCAAAATTAAAACAAGAGATGTCACAGTCACGTGACAAATGCCCCCAAAAATTGTACCCTGTGACCTTGACCTTTGACCCATGGACCAGGGAGTTGACACATCTTCTTTGTGAACATTTGTGCCTGGTTCCTTTGAAATCAATTCACAGATAAATAAGTAATTATACCCTGTGACCTTGACCTTTGACATATGGACCAGGGAGCTGAACGCGACACATCGTCTTTGTCTGGTGAACATCTGTGCCAAGTTATATTGAAATCCATTGATAGATAAAGATGTTACAGACCGGACACGAAATTTGTGACAAAGTAATTGTATTCTGTGACCTTGGCCTTTGACCCATGGACTAGGGAGTTGAAAGCGACACATTATCTTTGTCTGATGAACATTTGTGCCAAATCATATTGAAATCCATTGATATATAAAGAAGTTACAGACTGGACACGAAATTTGTTACAAAGTTATTTTACCCTGTGACCTTGACCTTTGACCCATGGACCTGGGAGTTGAACGCGACACATTGTCTTTGTGTGGTGAAATACATTGATAGATAAAGAAGTTACAGGCCGGACACGATATTTGTGACAAAGTAATTGTACCCTGAGACCTTGACCTTTGACCCATTGACCTGGGAGTTGAACGCGACACATCGTCTTTGTGTGGTGAACATTTGTGCCAAGTTATTTTGAAATCCATCCACAGATAAAGAAGTTATAGAAGGGACACGAATTTGGGACGGACGGATGGAAGGAAATGGGTAGTTGTGTGACTTTTTCCTTTGATCTTTTCTTGTGGGACTAGTCCCACAAGAAAAACTATTTTTGGCTCTAACTTTGGAAAAGAATGATCTGGAAGCTAACCCTAACCCTAACCCTATGTCCCACAACTGGCCAGGTTAATGTCACAAGAAATGGCCAGGTTAATGTCACAAGAGATGGCCAGGTTAATGATTTTACTTGTGTGACTAGTTAGAAAAAGTCACACAACTACCCTTTGGTGAGTGCGGACAGACGGACGGACGGATAGACGGAAGGACGGACAATGCGATTACTATATGCCCGCCTTTGGGGGCATAATAAAAAAGTTAAATATTTGTATTATACGAATGTAGGTACAAATGCCACAGGTAAAATGCCTTAGGTATTATGCCATAGGTAAAAATGCCTTACTATATATGTAAAAATGCCACAGGTAAAGTGGTAAAAATGCCTTAGGTAATAATGCCAGAGGTAATCAAAGTACTGACAGTACTGAAGGTTTCGGACATAATATATATTATATTGATTGTTTGCTGTAGATTTTTCTGAAAATCGTGTCAGTAGTTTGGAAGACATTTAAAGAATTGTTTTATGAGCATGTCACACACAGGGCAGTTCCAATAGCTCAACTTGCCACTTTGTGCCAACAGAGCCAAAATTGATGTTGAATGTAGTATAGAGCCATCACTCCATTATTTGAAAGTAAGGGTCATACTTCTGCTACTATCTGGTGGACCATAACAGTAATTAGCATGCATCATTCACTTATCCATATATACACTTCCACCAATTTTAGACATATATTTCCTTGTGATTCTAAATACCCTACAAATAATTGCCAAATATACTGTGGGGGGGGGGATATTAACAATATGACAAATTATAAAGTAACAAATATATTTCAACAGGGAAAATAAAATTAACTAGAAAATTGTTTCCAAGACACTGATGCACCCCTCTCCCTAACAATAGTGCCTCTATATCAAGCACTTTTGACTATGTGTTATACAGTGAAGAAAATTTCAGAGTCCCATAACTCTGGTAAAATGGTCAGAGCAATAATTACATTCTTTAAGAAAATCTTCACATCAAGGTTGACAGCTTATCATGGGTGAAATTTTGAAGTAAAACCTCCGATTGGTATATGGGTTGTTAGACATATAATATTGTTTCACTGTATATTATATAGTGAAGACTATTTCAGGGTTCCATGTCGGGTACAATTTGTCTGAGCAAAAATAAGCCTTTCTATGCTTTTGCAAACAGAAAAGACCCTGAAGTTCATAGAATAGTTTATCCATGCCTATACTTTGTCTTTTTGTGTGATTGCATTGTATTTTCTTACTTTTTCCTGAGGAGACTGCGAGTGTGAGTCTGTTCAGGGCCAGTTTGTGAGTCTGTGTTGCAAACAATACATACCCCGATCAGTTACCACAACTGGCCAGGGTCTTCGCTATTTGCAGCATCATACATGTAACAAGTATATCAATAAATGATATAATTAAAAATAAATTACAGTCATACATGCAAATTACAGTTAGTGTTGTAGTAAACACTACAGACCCTGATCAGTAACCGGCGTCATAGAAATAAATGATATGAGTAAGAAATAAATTACATTTATTACTATAAGATACTATAAGACACTATAAGATACTATAAGCCTGACACATAAATCAATAAATGATGAAATGTATATAAATTAAAAGATAAGAAAGTGCTTTGTCCCATTATGTCTCCCCCATTTACGGGGAGATATATTGTTTTTACCAGAGTTGTCTGTCTGTCCGTCTGTCTGTCTGTCCGTCACAAACTTGTGTCGCGCGTATCTCTGAAACCAGTTGGGCTAGAGTCACCAAACTTCACAGGAATGTTCACCAGCATGAGTTGTTGTGCACCTGGAGTTTTTGAATTGTCTCTCCCTGATAACTTTGGAGTTATTGCCCCTGTTGACTTAAAATTAGAAAAACTTTGTGTCGCGCGTATCTCTGAAACCGCTAGTACTAGAGTCACCAAACTTTACTTTGTTCACCAGCATGAGTTGTTGTGCACCTATGGTTTTTGAATTGTCTCCCTCTGATAATTCTTGAGTTATTGCCCCTGATATGAATACCGGTACTTAAATTTATACAAATTTTGTGTCGTGCGTATCTCTGAAACCAGTAGGGCTAGAGTCACCAAACTTCACAGGATTGTTCACTAACATGAGTTGTTTTGCTCTTGGGTTTTGAATTGTCTCCCCTGTTAACTTTGGAGTTACTGCCCCTGATGACTTAAAATTAGACAAACTTTACCTAGTGTCGTGCATATCTCTGAAACCACTAGGGCTAGAGTCACCAATCTTCACAGGAATGTTCACCAGCATGAGTTGTTGTGCACCTGGGATTTTTGAATTGTCTCCCCTTGATAATTTTGGAGTTATTGCCCCTGATATGATTAAAATTGAGAGAAACTGTGTGTCATGCATATCTTTATAACTACTAGAGCTAGAGTCACCAAACTTCACAGGAATGTTGACCAGCATGGGTTGTTGTGCACCTTGGTTTTTTGAATTGTCTCCCCCTGATAATTCTTGAGTTACTGCTCCTGATATGATAACTTAAAATTAGAGAAACTTTGTGCTGCGCGTATCTCTGAAACCAGTAGGGCTAGAGTCACCAAACTTCACAGAAATGTTCACCAGCATGAGTTATTGTGCATCTGGGTTTTTTAATTGTCTCCCCTGATAACTTTGGAGTTACTGTCCCTTATGACTTAGAATAAGAGAAACTTTACTTTGTGTCACATGTATCTATGAAACCACTAGTACTAGAGTCACCGAACATCACAAGAATGTTGACAACTTTTTTTTTCCATGTACCTGGGGATTTTGAATTGTCTCCCCCTGACAATGTTGGAGTTATTGCCCCTGATGACTTAAAAATTAGACCCTGATAAGTTTGGAGTTACAGACTTTTAGATATTACACTTGTGTATTAGAAAGAGGATGGGAGGGGGATACATCTGTTTTTGTGATAAAAACAAACCTCTAGTTTTGCTTGCCTTTCTCCTTTTTAAAGTGGGACACCCTGTTTGGATTCAGATCTAATACCAAGTAACTGTTTGACCAAAATCTAAACTGTTTACAACTTGTGACAATTTTGCCTTAGGTCAAAATGCCTAAAACTGATCTTTTAGAAATTCAAATGATGACAAACCTGAAGCAGACGATATTACAGATCTCTACAGCTTGCTTAATCCTTACAATGCTGAGTGATTTTTCGTTTGCAACAATTGCCGTCTGCTTTAATTCTTCAATAAACTTTCTTTCATTTTATGCAAAAATATGGCCAAGATGACAAACAATTTGGATCCTGATGAGACGCAGAATTATGTGGCCTCTCATCTGGATCCAAACTGTTTGCATAGGTAATCACAGTTTCGCCGCTAGCGTGCAAAGAGTTAAGCCTATGACCTCGAGAGATTTTAGCATGATGTAACAGTTGCCCTGCACTACTGACCACCAGTGCTGTAACCGTTATACTGTAGCTTCTGATGTAAAGAACAGAAGAAGTCTATTTAACCCTTAATTTCCCTCTTATAAACTTGTTTTCATGCCTCTGCAAACAGATTTGACCTAGATAAGACAGCTCGCTCCCATAGGTTCAGGGTCTGCTCTGTTTGCTAATGGATCCACCTTCCATATTTCATTATAAATATTTTGCAAGATTCCAGAACCAGATTGTAAGCCAAGCACTGCACATGCGCTAGGTACAGCTCGTGCAATAGGGTTTTCCGCGAAAGTTTGAGTCGCAATCCATTTTAAAAGGATTTCGGCAAAGCCGAAACCCTAAAAATGCCACAGGTAAATAAATTGTAATAACAAATATTTTTGAATTTATAAAAGGAAAACTGTATAGTGTGAAAATATTTAGTGTAATAACATATAATGATCAGATTGGTATCTTGAATATTATGAACAAAATTAGTATTTTGGACTCCAACCGAAATTCAAAATATTGAATTTTTTAAAAAAAAAATTAATAATATCTTAAAACTATTTAAATATTATGAGTTATGAGTGGTGATATCAATTAACATTTTATCCTGCCTTTTCTCACACTAGCAAACAGAGAAGACCCAGATCAGACAACTCCTATAGGAACTGCCTGGTCAGGATCTGCAGTGTTTGTTTGCATATTGAAACTGATCAATTAATAACAAATAAACTGCATTTGTTAAAGGGTCATATCTAAAGGGTATAATACTGATTAGAGTTACAAACGTACACACATTTCTAAAGATTTTTACCATATTTCCTATCACAGGATACTATACTGCAAACCTTGACAAAAAAGTTTTTTGTTGCAAATCTATATAAATTGAAAACCATAAGGCGTGAAATTCCACCCTGAATTAAGAGTTGACATCGTAATACACATATAAATTGGCTGGGACCCTTTACTCCGTGAAAATTCTTGTACAAGATACTGATATCATGAATATTTATTTAATTATTTTGTTATAATAGCATATTTACTGAGGATGTTTTGTAGAGTCAGATTCAACATACATTCATAAGAAAACAGAAAATACCCTGGTCATACGGTTCCTATAGGAGCCATCTGATCCGGGTCTATTCTGTTTGCAGGATCTATTGTCCAAGTGGGCTAATGTCCATCCATCAAAAAAACACGAGTGGGCTAATGTCGGCCCTTAGAGAAATAGTGGGCTGTTGTCCGAGTGGGCTAATGTCGGCCCTTAGAGAAATAGTGGGCTGTCATCTGGGTGGGCTGTCGTCCGAGTGGGCTAATGTCCGCCCTTAGAGATATAGTGGGCTGTCATCCGGGTGGGATGTCGTCCGAGTGAGCTAATGTCCGTTTATCATGAAAAAGCGTCGATGCTTTCATATTTTTTACTTCTGTTAACGTTGCCGGGTCATGTCAAGTATACATTTTTAGCTAAATTCGTAACTTTAAGGTTGGTTGTCGGTAGTTTTCAACAGTTTCCCTGTTGAATATTTATGTCAGAAAAGATGACATCATAATATTCATTAGTTGATTTTCATAATGGTATAGGTACACGGTACATGACTTTTTTGGTGCTGGTAGAAAATGTAGAGTCAGATCTGATATACTTTCATTAAGCAAACAGAGTGGGTCCCGATCATACGGCTCCAATAGGCGCATCCAAATCTTGGTGTACGCTGTTTGCAAAGGCATGGAAATATATATGTTTATATAATTATGGTAAAGGGATAAGCAAACATTAACCTTTCCCTGTTCAGTATTCATGTAAGAAATGATGATATCATGAATAAGCTAATGTTTTAAATGGCAATTGTAGACAAGATAGTTTTGGTGTTGATATGAAATGTATAGTAGAGTCGGGCCTATTACAATTTTATTAATAGAGCAGACTATAGGAGTCGTATGATCTGGGTCTGCACTGTTTGCAAATGCACGAAAATGCGTTTATATTAGAGTAAGGGTTATATTTTAAGGTGGAATGGCCCGTCATTTTTTACCTGTAGATTCCGTTCATTATATAAGATTTAAATTTGCTATGATTTTGAATAATAAACAGTGAAGACCCTGGTCAGAGGGTTGCTTTTCGAGCTATCTTTTCTTGGTCTTCAGCTTTCAAACGTCGGAACTTTTATTTCCCGCATACAAAGATTTTAACAATATAAACTATTTGTTTTGGAATACTGAAAATGAATTGTGTTAGACAGTTGGAGACTATATTATTACATTACTTACTCAGCCTAAATACGGGGTATAGATAACTTCCGCATAGGGTGATTACCCCATAGGACTATTGCCCTACAGACGATTGTCCCCTGGATGACTGCCCTGCAAGAAAACTGCCAAACTGGGCAATCCCCCCATGGTTATTAAACATCCCTAAAAAGTGTTTTTAGTTTTCTTTTTTTATATTATAAAATTATTGAATAAAATATTGTATTTGTATATCCAATTTTACCTAATGCTCCTAACTACCCCCATGGTAATAAAAATCCCTAAAAAAGTGTTTTTGAAGGCTAAAAGGTCAAATAATTTGCTTTATTTTTTTCCTTGATGCTTACTATAGGAGCCGTCTGATCTGGGTCTAATCTGTTAGCAGATGCCTCAAAATGCGCTTACATAAGGGAAAGGGTTAATCCAATTAAAGGTTGATAAAGACATTTATCATTACATCATTTAATCTGCATTAAAGGCTGAATAGAAGGCGTTAATAATTAACACTTCAACACTGTACCACAGTAATCCCACTGTTAGAACATTGAGCAAACAAGATAGACCCAGATCATATAGCTTTAAATTTGTTTTGGGTCTAATCTGTTTCTAATCTACACCCTACGGATAACTTCCCCATAGGGTGATTACTCCCTAAATACATGTATACTGCTAATTTACTAACTAGACCTAGGAAAATAGTAACGATCAAAGGTGCCAGATGGTCAGTAAATCCCCTAATTTCTCAGCAGGGGACAAGGGTCAGTGATCACACAAATGTCATCTATCAAACACTGCCTTATCAACAAAGTTATGAATTATTATGTAACAGGAATGATTCTACTGAAACAGTAAGTACAACCAATCCAATAGGGGTGAAACGGTACACTACCCCAACGGTTCCGTTCGGTACACGGTACATGAGCCACGGTTCAGTACATTTTCGGTACACAATTTTTTATCTTGAAAACTTAATTTTGAAGCTTACCTGGGATCTACTAAAACCCGTGACGAATACAAAAGCCGTGATGTCCCGTGACGGTCTTAAACTCGATCATTACCTAAAACCCGTGACGGTCAGTTTTCGTCACGGCTTTTTTGAAGTATGATCTATTTTGTCACGGGTTTTTCGTATACTTAAGACATACGCCGAGTAGTCGGTATGAACATCAAAATCCGTCACGGCTTTTCACTTTGTCACTGGCAAACCCGTGACTGCAACTTTATTATTTTGGAAACATAAAAAACGCTATTTATAGTGTTTATACGGACATGTATTATTAATCACACATTCATTACAGTATGTATACATTCTATTTAATATAGGTTTACTCATTTTCTGTGCTTATTTAAGCATTTTTTACAATAATAAGGGATATGTCACTCGGGGATCTCTTCCTGTGACAGTCCTTCGCATGCTGGGTGAAACCATATTTTACACTTGTCACATATCACGTATTCACCGTCTTCTGGCATAGTTCATGAACAGAACACTTTCAGATATGCAGTGTAGCGCATGGGCTTGGATGGTGTGCGTGTACTAGCAGGAAAGAACTGATCTCATTGGCTTCGAGGCATTTCATTAGGTGACCTTTTAACAACCGTGGGTCGTACTCTTGGCTTGTTGGTTCAATACCGAACGCCTCAGCAGTTGCGTTCGCTATTGCGTACAACCCACAGTCATCACTATTGTGTTGAAAGGCACAGTCCATATATTTTAGACAAATTTTGTCATTCCGTTTTGGCCGAAGGCCTTTGCGCAGCAGGCAACAAACGACTTCTTGTACGGGGAAACTCACGGACGTGAATGCAGAGTCAAACACTTTTACTTCCGATTTCGTCTTGGATTTTATGTTTGACAAAGTAAGCCAAAGAGACCCCCCATTCTGCGGGTCTCTGTTTATAATTTGAATAAAGTTGCCATGACAATGTTCAAAACTTTTGTTGGATGCTTTGAGGCATGAGTCTAACCCCCAAATAAGAGGGCATTGGCGTTTAATAAGTTGTTGTGCAGCATCGATTATTCGGTCATTTACCCATTCTGTTGCGGAAAAGAGAATTTGTTTCTCTTCATCTTTCAGGGTAATGCTACCAACCCTGAGCCAGTCTGGTCCACTTGTTGATGTATTGGAAACCCTTTCACCTGGCACAGTTTCCTAATAAAAATCTTCCGTTAGTGTAACAATCACTTCCTCTTCATCTAGATTTTCACCAATAGTGATTGACACGTTTGGCGATCTCGTCACGGGTTTTTCCGGACCCGTCACGGATTTTTCAGCTTTCGTCACGGGTTTTACTCTCATGGGATTTTCCTGATCCGTCACGGATATTTCGGCTTTAGTCATGAGTTCTTCTGAGTCATAATCAAAATCTCCTTGTTGTGGTCGTTTTCTTCCTGATTTTTTCTTTTCATTTTTGGCCTTAAGGGTTGTCAGGTTTGGAGGATGTTTTAGTTTGATTTCTATTCCCAGTGATAATATGGCGATAATATGGTAACAGTTTGGAGAGTGACACGAACATGATTCGGGAAACAGCTTTATGACATATGGTTTGTCATCTGCTCCTATGATTGTAAATGTTCCCAGTTTTCCAGAAAAGGCTATTTTGTCATTTTGGATCAATTCGTCTGCCCGTGATATTGTGGTGTTGACTTTTGTTGGCTGTGTGGTTAATTCTGTTGTTCTATCTGTATCTGTGTTAAATTGGTTTTCTTTGAAGGCAGATACGATGTCTTCTGGTTTGCAAACTGAGAATTTAACTATGTCTGATATGTCTATTCGTGCTGATATGTATTGAGGTTTCAGTGTATAATTTCCAAGACCTGCACGCCCCCGAGAAATTTCCTTGATGTAATATTGGTGCAAGCGGAGAAATGACAGGACAATGACATCACATGGGACCTCTTTCCATTTGTTCTGGTGAGACTCTTTAACAGTTTGTTCATGCTTTCACTTTGGTTCTGAGTAATGCCACTATACAGATCAAAATTAGTCAAATTTTGGATCGCCCACTTGCAAAACTTTGACAAGTTTGGCAGAATGCGGTCATCAAAGTACTTTTTGAATTCAGCCATCCATGCTTTTTTAAGCTCTGTGATCGCCTCACACGAACCTTCTTGTGTATCTTGTTGGAAAATGAACCGCATGTGATCTTTATAACATTTAATTTCTTCCCGTAAGCATCCTCGTTCGGTCAGAAATCGCTGCACATCTTGCAGAACGTGATTCCAACACCTGACATCAACAAGTGTGGGGACAGTTCCAAGCGCATTGATTATCCCTATCTCGCCGTCAGTCACGCACGCCAAATGTCGTTTTGGTAGCTTTATATTTTCTTTAAAAAAATTAAACAATGTTTCGTGATGCTTTTGAAATTTTCTTTCATGAATAAGAAATATAGCAGGCATGCAGGGCGTTTCTTTAAATAAAATGTGCCTTCATCTCCAACATACTGAATGACAAATGGTCCAGCTTCTTTCCCTGGCTCGTGAAATACATACTTCACAAATTCTTTTGATGCCCCATCTTCAGTAGCGATGTAGAAGTACTTCTTCTTTAGTTTTGGGTTTTCCTTGGTAGCCCCACTGTACCCTGGTTTACCCAGCGGTGACCATCAGCTCTCCAGTCTTGTGCGGCAACTCCTTCTGCTTTGAAACAGAAGAGCTGTCCACCCTTTGGCCGAGAGGGCAGAGCTGACACTGGCTCTGCAGCCGTATCTTGCAATACTTCTAGGATGGCCGCAACAGAAAAAGACATCGGATTTCTACATGATTTGTCTTGAAAAATAATCTATTTTGAATGCAACAATGACGTTGTTAAGAAGAAATAATGACTTTGACGTCGTTGCTATGCTAGCTGTACATGTATGACGTTGTTTATCTGACAATACAAAAGCCGTGACGAATTGAATAAGACACGTGACAATAGATGGAGAATCCGTGACGTTTAGAACAAAACCCGTTAGGATTGCTGGAAAACCCGTGACAGTAAGACTAAAACCCGTGACATAACCGTCACGGAACATCACGGGTTCTAGTAGGACTGAGCTTACCTAGAAAAAAACCCTTTTGAATTAATTTGTTTTGACTAGAATCAGTAACTGCCACAGCTAACAAAGATGATAATTAATCTCTTAAAATTATAAACAGTCAAGTGTATTAAAGGAAAAACACTAAAATAATATAATACTGAACACCATGTCATAGACTATTGATTTATAGTTCTTAAAATACAAATCTCCTTCTATGGAAAATATCACTATCTAATAATCTCTTCAACTGGAACTTTAAAATAACCAGCAATGTGCTGGAAACCAGTAAACAAAGCATTGCAAACAGTGTAGATATGATTAGAAGTTTTCTAATCTTGGACTGCACTGTTTGTCTATAAATATTATACAGTTTGACATGTAGGATGATAATTGAAATTGAGCCTCACTATAAGATTTCCAACCAAAGTGCATTGCAAACAGTGTAAACCCCGAGCAGCTGTCACATTCAAATGTCACATTTTAATTAGACAGCTTATCTTAGTCCACACAGTTTTCAATGGACTATGAGAGCAGAGTCTATTATATAATAATACCCAGCACATTAAGGATTAATAACGATAACTCAGTTTGCGTTCAACGCGCTTTATACGGCACGTCCGCGAAACAATGCTTACATGACCTGTTGCCATTCTGCTCTCAGACTGGCCTTCCCGAAAGCCAAAAGACTTCCAAACTTTCGGCCAGTAGCTTGTTGGTGCATCTTTCAATTTGGGAACAGTTTCAAACTGTTCCCAAATTGAAATATGCACTTTCGTTTCCCTCCGGAGAAGCCATGTATGTAAACTATGTGTAATTAATTAACGCGTAATCTAATTGGATATTATTTATAGAATGAACCAATCAGAGAACGGCTTTTATATTATTACGGCAGATTCATCCCTAGACATTACGAAATGTTCGGTACGTACCGTAAAGTGGAAATAAATACCGAAAACCGAACCGTAAGTGAAAAAAACGCGGTACACGTGTACCGTAAGATACCGTTTCACCCTTAACTACCAAACAATGTAAAGTTGTGATTTGTTAAACAGCTTCCCGAAAAATAGAAGATATAGAGGATCTGTTGCGAGTTGTCTTTTTTCAGCGGTTAGCTGTCTATTTTCACTTTTGTTCTAGTTTTCCACCAATCCGAAACTATGTTACATTGTAATTTGCATATGACTTAATAGTATTTTCTAGTAAACCGTATTTTCATTATTTAATCCCTTGACTGGCATACAGCCTTTTTATAATGCCTCTACACATGGCCAAACTGAATGTAGGACGTTTCGGCATTGGAAGTTTCGCCTCGGATGTTTCGACCCAGGACATTTTGGCCATCTATTTATTCGGCCTAGGACGTTTCGGCAAAAATTGAAAATTTGTATTAAAAAGCAAAAATTGAATAATCAAAATCATTAAATAACTATCTATATGTTAAATATTGATATGTGGTCCATTTGTTTTGGTTTATACAGATCAGGATATTAGCTAAGCAGGTGACATATTCACACTTACTCAACCGTGGGTACAATGAGTGATAAAGAGGTACTTTCAAATACATGTACTATAGTCACATTGTTTAGTCATTAAAACAGCCCCAGACCACATAACACATTACTAATGATTTACTATCCCATTCAGTTTTGATTTTAGTCTTGGTCCAAACTGTTTGCCATTCACTTTATGCTTTTTGTTTTCAGTCAAAATGTTGTTTAGTTCAACTTTTGGTGGATTCAAATACATGTACAATACTGTAGTCACATAGTTGTTTATTACCATGACCGGTAAAACAATATGAATTATTTATTACTTTGGTCATTATCAAAACTAGAGTATATAATACATAAACAATATTACTGAATAGAACTATATAGATCTATTATCCTCAAAAGGTGTGGATCAATTTTGACTATTCAAGTTTTGGTGTGACATACTTTTTATCAGTTCGTAACCCATTATCGTACTTATCACCTCATGGTAATGATTGCTGAGCATTATTGCCAGTTTGCCAAAACCACTACACTGGAGACCCTTTACAACGCGGGTCTGCGGGGACATAAAATTCAACCCGCGTTATATATGGAACCGCGTTGTAACGAGTTTTTTTTATCTGGGTACTTACATAAACCCCCATCTTCCTAAAATAAACTAATTTCGAACGAAACTGACTTGTTTACTTTGTTTCCCCACCCACTCACATAGCTCTTTCAAATTCTGTTAGCAAACAGAGTAGACCCTGATCAGACGGCTCCTTTAGGAGCCGTGTTATCTGGGTCTACTCAGTTTGCAAATGCGTGAAAACATGTTTGTATGAGGGAAAGGGTTATACAAAATTACAAATAAAATCGTGTATGTTTTCAAGCAACCAAGTATATTTCATAATACAAGCCTGTTGACGGGATGTAATTGCCTCTGGGCCTGTCAAACCCCTAATCTGATTAAACCTGCTGTGTAAAACAATAAACATGGCTGTCACTGTTTTCAGAAAATGAAAGTGCGAACTTTTGTGGCTTTGACAGTGAAAAAATTCAGTACATGCGTATCTCAATTATACACACAATTACTTTGTAACGAAAGTTATGCAGTTCAGATTTTACTGGTTCCCGTGCTATTGGGGCATCATGGGCATAGTACGAACCGGTAATCAGCTGTGTGTATTACATTCATGGCGGCATATATACGAGTTGACAGTTGTCAGTTTTTCACACGTAAGATTGTCTTCAATTGTTTATGAAGGGACCGGTGTTTGTTTTTATCCTTTAGCCTGCTGCGGGCGGATAAGTTTACCTAAGTTTATTTTATGTTTCATTGCGATATTCAATCATATTACTATAAATGATAGTAATATCGGATACCGCGGTAAAACGGTCCGCGTTATAACGGATCTCCAGTGTATTAAACTTTTAAACATTTATTATCATTTTGCTATCAATTTAATACCACATTTGATCACATCCACTTTGACGAACAGGTATTTTGCCGTAACCACCATAATTCGCAGGCAATGCTATAGGAAATAAAGAAGAAATGTTGTTTAGTATATTAGAGTGGTGTCATTAATAGTATTAATTACTATCCCCGACCACAGCGCCAATTAAGGCTCTGGTTATTCGCTCTCTGTGATATAAAGCTCCTTACTGAAGGCTATTGTTACGGCTCTATCACCTTCCGCTTTGGATCGAGTAGTAGGTTGAGATAGCTAACTTTATATTGTTTTAAAAATACATGTATATTCAGTTAATGGTGTCACTAATGATGATGCACACACGTCAATTAATGCGTTGATACAGGCTATAGATAAATACCTTTCTTTAAGTAAATACAACCTCTGCACAAACAAAAACTAAATTCTGTATGCTTTATTTAAAGTGTATTCAATTAGTTATCTTCATATCAATATAAATATACATGCTTTCAAGTAAATTTTTATAATATGTAAAATGAAGAATTAACTTAAAAAAATAATTTGACATTGTACATTTTAAAAGTGATTTCCTATAAAAGTAACTTGATTTTTTCCATAATTGCTTATTCTACTCCAAGTCATTTCCATTGCATGCTTCTCTGCTAGTATAATTACAAGCAACCCTTCATAGATCTAGTTCCCTGTACTAACAGAATCTCGAAACATTGAAATTAAGTTGGCAGAGATTTAATATCATTATTGTTTTGTACATTATGTCAATATTTGAATGCCGCTGAACATCTTTTTAAAAGATATTTCTTGTTTCTTGGTGAGTTTAGGAACATGTGATCTTAAAAGACAACAAGCATCAGATTCTTTTTCTCACATATCAAAAAAGTGTATTTTCGCCGTTTAAATGACATGTAAACATAGGTTTCCATGGCTTTACGTCATATATGACGTCATACGTTCTAAAGTGATCTTACACCTGTTACAGATAAGGAAATCTTAACCTGTTGTTCTAACTCGGAGATAAGGGAAGGTATGTGAGAAAACTATGTTTTGGCTAATTAGATCTAAGGCTAAGCATAATTAAACCCCAACGATTTAGATCTATTTAAAAAGTTAGATTATTGTGAATTCTAGTTCTAAAGATAGTTTAGACTGATATGATCTAGATCTATTCTAAAATATTTTTACTAGATCTGTTACAGTACTGTACAGCATCCAGAAAGACATTTTAAAACACACAAATGAACGCCATGAGACTGTATATCTTAATATCTAAATCTTATTAAAATAAAATGAGAATTAAAATTTTAAATACTGTTGATCTAATTTATTCGACATATCGGTGTACGGAAAGAATGCCACTGGAACAAATGACACCAGTAAAAAAGCCACTGGAAAATATGCCACTTTGAAAAATGCCACCGTTAAGTGAAAAAATGCCACTGGAATAAACGCCACTTGAAAAATGCCAATTTGTGTTTTGTTATTTATCTTTTTTATCTTTTTTTAAAAAAATAAATCGTGATGTTAAAACAAGACATATCTGTTTTACAACCTTTCATTGTAAATCATTTCAAGCACACGTATCCTAAATATAGTGCATACACACTAACAACACTAAAATGGTGTCATCTATTTAAATTGTACACAGTGTATATCCAGATCATGAGGTTCACAATGAAACCTTATGGTTTGGATCTACACTGTTTGTCTGTTTGACGAACAAATCCTAAATATAGTACAACACACTAACAGCACTTATCACCCATAAAATTAGTTCGTCTATTAACATTTTACACAGTGTAGATCAAGATCATGAGGTTCACACTGGAGCCTTATAGTTTGGATCTACACCGTTTGTCTATTCGATGAACATATCTGTCTGTCTCGTTTGTCTGTCTGTATATCTCTCTGTCTGTCTGTCTGTCTCCTTCTCTTTGTCTCTGTCTCTTTGCCTGTTTATGTCTATTTCTCTCTGTGCGTGTCTCTGTCTCTCTCTGTCTCTGTGTGTGTGTCTCTGTGTGTCTGTATCTGTGTCTGTGTGTGTGTGTGTCTGTCTGTCTATGTGTGTGTCTGTCTCTGTCTGTCTGTCTCTCTGTCTCTCTCTCTCTCTCTCCCCCTGTCTGTCTCTCTCTGTCTGTCTCTCTCTCTCTGTCATTGTCTCTCTCTCTCTCTCTCTCTCTCAATTTACTTATTGTATTACAATATGAGTTAAGGACCTTTAATGCAATAGAACCAGAGTTGTTTTATATTAAATAAATTATTGAATATTTTACTCGAGCATTGTAATTCAGTGTATATTCTAGTTTTTATTTGATTATTAAGTTGTTAAAGTAACGCACCATAAATCTAAGTTTTCCGCCCATACTTATGGCACTGATAACAATCTTAATAGTTTGACATAGATATATTGAACTGAAAAATTCCATTCGTATTACCTTTATGCACTTGTACATGTACTTGTTATATCCATGTGGATGATAGATACATAGATAACAGATATGTAACTGGATAAAACCTTACTGACCCATATTTAAACACAACAGAACATTTCAACGTAGTGCACATGCGTTTCTTTGAATGCATGTGGCTGTGAATTCAAACCATAGTCTGATCCAGAATTTGATAGCAGCAAGTATATGTGACAGATCCAGTAAATTTGTTGATCACTTCTAACATTCCAGGTTGTCATAGTTCTATTTACCCTTTACCTGAAGAATATTTATATATTTTCACGTAATAGTTTAGAAAGGTTTACATTTACTCTACATATGCTAGTTACAAAACCATGATAACAGATATGATCCATATTAGACGCCAAGTTACACGAAGTTTCTTCAGTATCCATTGAAGAACTGAAGTAGGCAACGTCTTATGATCACTTTAGACGCAAAATTTAGACGCGTGCAAAGAGGTAATTCTACAAGTTCAGTGTATTGCTTTGATCAGTTTTAATTACGCATAGGTCCGCTCGCCGATTATGTATAACAATATCAGTTTTGGTCGTATAGAACTAAAGCAATATTTATTGGCAGTCTTGAATCCTGATGAGACGTTGAGTGATATGATCTGGGTATACACTGTTTGCACAGGCACAGAAAGTCGTGTTTATGAAATAAATATATATAAAGAAAATATGAAATAATGAATGTTAATTAAATTATTTTAATGCACATGAAAACAGGAATTGTTGGCCATGGCAGACCTTGGTCTCTTCTGTTTGCATAGGGATAGAAAGGCGTATTCATGGAATACAGGTTTTGCTCTGTGTCTTCTCTGTTTCTAGTACGAGAAAATGCGGAATTATGAGGGAAAGGGTTAATGTTTTATATACATAACTGGTGATAATACTGATAACTGGTGATAATACTGATAGTTTTTCGAAATAAAACAACACCTAAATATATCTATATTTCTAGCTTATATTATAGCTACATATATATCAGATGAACAGTCAACTCGTCGAATTGATTATAGAACAAAATAAATCCTTACCCATACTCACCGCAAAACATACTGATAGATAGTTTCTAACAATGTTACAGTGGGTGTGGAGGTTATTTTGTGGCTAGATCTAGGTAAATATAGTAAAACTTATAATTCAAAGCCATAAATCAGTATCAGTATCAGAACAATTATAGTTCCGTAAGTTGAGGTTCAGAATAATACAAATACATATAGCGAGAAATATATTTATCGACGAAAATCGAAATAATATATCGAAGCCACGAGAACGCACAAGTAACACGTGGTTGCTCTTTGATTATACCATACCTTTTTATGCAAGGGTAATTCTGATTGGTTAAAGGCCCGTGGTTTGGCGTTGCGGTTCGGCATGTAGCGTACGGGCGGTCCATAACTCTCAAAAAGCGCATGGTGCGGTTTATAAAGCGAATGATGCGGTTTAGAAAGCGCATTATGCAGTTTGTAAAGCACGTGAGGCGCTTTAGAAAGCCCATGATGCGCTTTGTAAACCGCATGGTGTGCTTTTGGAAAGTTATGAAACACTTCGTACCCCATACATCGCAGTCCACAATGATACCATCGCAACCAGCGGTGATAACGATCGAACACCGCGACGAGTGACCCTTGTGAGACACCTACGCGGACCCATCACAACCCGCGACGGACTGCGGAAGACCGCATATTAGCGCAGACAAAAAAAAACCTTGTCCGCCTTGGATAAAATTGGGATGGACCGCAGAAAACAAAAAGTCCGCGAGGCTTGTACTGTAATACATCTAAAACTAGTGGCATCATGAATTTACTCATGAATTTTCATGTAAGTTCACCCATTATGAGTTCAATTTTTGAGGATTTTTTTCTGTAAGAGACATTACATTTTGCAGAGGAAAGTTACCTTGAGTTAAAATATTTAACATTAAGTATAATGCAATTCAAAACATATCTGAAGCTTGATAGTGGTATCATTTAAAAAAGACTAGCAAGGTAGACAACTCAGGTGTTTATCTAAAAATTCTTCATACATAGTTATCTACCTTCCATCAAAAGCAATGCTTAAATTAACACATTTGCAAGCAGAGCAGACCCAGGTCAGACAAACCCTGTAGGCTTCTGTGCAACCCAAGTAGACCCAGATCAGATGGCTCTTGTAGGAGCCATCTGATCTGGGTCTGTTCTGTTTACTTATGAAATAACATAGATCTATTTCTTCAGTTTTTTGCCTGTGTAATACAATACATAGACGACCAAGCCGGATTTCTAGTTCATAACTTTTATTATACGACTATAACAGCTCTTCCACGTTCTCCCGGTCTCCTACTCTCTCTCCTCCCCTGTCTCCCTGAATACACATTATCTCTCATATTTATACTAACTAAGACCATAATTATCATCACTGTCACCGCCTGGATGACAGCTCTGAACTCTCAATACACATACATATGACATCTGATTAATAGGTCTCGACAAACATACATGCGTCCCTGTCCACCCAATACACGAAATGCACTCAAACCTTTAACCCGTACTCTCAACCTTTTACACGCTAACTTACATTCAAGTCTCTCTCATACCCTTATCCTGCTAACACCCTCTAAACACACCCTTGCATTACAGAAAGGATAATCAATCAAAAAAAATAATTAAAAAAAGATATATACCTCACATAATGTAACAGAGAAATACTAATAAGTCTAGCTGAAATAAAAATGCAGTAGTTATGTGTTACGGCATATTACTACATTAAAACTAAGTCTATAGCCTGAAAAAAATAGAAATGTAGTAGATGTGGGTTAAAACACATCCCTACTCAAAGTATCTATAAGTCAACACCAAGTGTCTACCAAAACCAGGAGTCAATATAGCAACATATTAAAGAATAGAATATAAACATATTTTTATAGATCGATACCCTATACGTTTTCTTCCGAAATTCTATTTCAAGCTAGTTCCATTGTCTGGAGATTTGTATTACGCGAATGATTAATAAGGCTGAACTTTGCTAACTCGGGTGGCGAGTAAATTCTGTTGATACATTACACTATTTAATCACTAGATTTGTTTCCGTGGATAGATTAACACTATATAATATTACACGTGTATATCATTTATCACAATAGATAACTAGATTCGGTTGTTTGACGTTGATATTATCTTTTAAAATTATTTCGTTGATGCAGATTTCCGATGGTAGTTCTGTAGACAGTGAGGTTATTTCTCTTGGGTTTGTCGATTCATTTGACATGGAAAATTATTTCGTTGATGCAGATTTCCGATGGTAGTTCTGTAGACAGTGAGGTTATTTCTCTTGGGTTTGTCGATTCATTTGACATGGAAATTAGTGTCCGAAGTTCAATTCTTATCCAATGTTATTACCATGTCCGGTTTCGAAGTCCAATGTAAGGTTCAATTCCCCGAAGAAAAATTAATCGATTGCTCCCTCCGAGTCCTTTAATCTGTAGGCAATTCCCCTCCAACGAATCCTGAGTGTTCGAGCTATGCGCAGGTCTTCAGTATGGATTTCGACCATTACCATGACGTGTAGATGTCGATGTATGGAAAGAATCCACAGCCTATCGTATTTGACTTGATAAACTTATGTCGTAATGTCCATATTACGGATGAAAATGTGTATCTCCGAATAAGTGTTTAAAGTTTGCGACAGATCCGTTTCCGTGTATATATATCAGAAGCATACTGACACTTTAGCTGATAAGTTAGTTTTCGCAGTACTTGTCCAACCTATGTTCACACGTAGGTGTCAGAACTTGACCTTGATGCCCGCACTTGACGGCTCATTAGCCATACGTCTGATAGTTATATTATGAAAATCATGTTGTCGATAGTCTTTGTATTAACACGATATAGTGTCACCAGGCTGTTACGGCAATGTTGGATGCTGGATATACGCTGCTTAACACGATATAGTGTCACCAGGCTGTTACGGCAATGTTGGATGCTGGATATACGCTGCTTATGACGGCACGCTGACGTGAATTCTACTTTACACAACTCAACCTTTATTGCGACAAAATGACCCTCAACAAGTTGCACATGTCTACTCTTTAAATTTACACATTAGTCTTAAATGTTAACCTCATACAATTCTATTATTCGATAATCTTAAAATCAATAATGTTACAAGATGAATTGCCAATTTCTCAGTTTTACAGTCTATTTTGAATAGAAATTTTGCTCTTACTTGCGAAATACTCATCGTTCTGTATTGTTAGGGTGTTGTTGTTTTTATCACTTAATTGATTAGATCTTTAGTCTGCTATACGAACACACAACTTGTATCAAATATTCGTTAACTACATTAACTATACCCCATTGCATACTGCAATTCATTTTATATTAAACATTATACGCAAGAATAGACACAAATTCAAAAAAAAATACCTAAACCCATTTTACACGACGTCAATGAACAAAACAAACGAAAACAAAAACCGATTTGTATCTACAACACAGGCCTATACTTTATAACAATTCTATCTCTATAATCACAGCCGCCGAGGCTTAATATCTTATATATCCACATCTCGTGAAATATATCAATTAGAGTTATCGTTAATCTCTTCTCTAATTTCATTCAACAACATACATGTTATATTTCCACATCCCGTGAAATACATCAAATTAGAGTTATCGTTAATCTCTTCTCTAATTTCATTCAAAAACATACCTAAACCCATTTTTTATATCAATAATACTATTAAAACTGTAAATTGCGATCAATATTTGCAGTATATCATATGCAGATACATTCACACTCTTACAAGGAAAAACACGCACACACACCAAAAAAAAACCCAACAATTTAACCAGTCATACCTTATTTACTTTATAACATATTAAATGCATATTGCCTCTACTTTTCTGCCATACTTATTTCAATCGTAACCACATTCACCATGAGTTATTCACTCAAAAACGTATCTTTGGACAAAACGCTACTCGCTGATCCACTATATGAACTTATTTCGAATTTCCAGGTTACCTGTATCTCACTACTCTCATTCAATTAAAACGCATTGCTACCCGCAATCATTGCTACTTGCAATATAAAAAATAACGTCCCTATTTAAGTATATTCACCTAGTTATTCACTGGTGTTAGACATAGCTCTTGCTACATATATCCTAACACATGGCTGAAGCACTTAAAAGGACAACAAAACATTCTCTCTAATCGCAGAATACCTAATCGCAGACTAATATGGAAGCAACAAAACAACAAAATAAACAACAGTACATTATAATACGCACCGAATCTGTACAATCACCATTCCCATAGTTTTTTTGTGGTTTTCTTTTCGAATTTTCTCTTTTTATTCTATTTTATGTTTTTAAGCTACAGTCACTTTATCAATATGTCTTGACCAGATTGTTGCGGTCATACCCTGCGGCGGTTCATATACTGATATTAAAGTTTTCAGTCCCATTTCTGATGATTAAACTAAATGACAGTTTGATATATTGCTTTTTTTTAATGACTTAAGTTGCATGTATACAATTACATTTTGCAAAAACGTTGTCAAATTTAGTTGAACTGATTTTTTGTTTTAGAATGTGCATGCTCCAAATGAATTAACATTTCTGTTGTGGCATAAATTAACTGCTGAACCGGAACTATCTAATGCCCTAATTTGCCTTGATTCTAATTTGATTAAAAACGATTTACCGGTAGTTACTTTCTTATTTGATGAAATATTATTTAACTGTCCCGCTTTGAAAAATACCCATTTGCCACTTATTAATAGAATAAATCTCCATATGTTACATTTATGCTATACATTTATGCTATAAATTTCACTACAATTAATATATTAACCGAATTTGGCAATTCATGTTGTTTTTGTAAACACGTATCAGTTTGTTTGTAGCTGGAATTATCAAAACAGAAACAATTTACTGAAACAATTGTGCAATCTACCTTGTTGGCCATGGTCACAACTCAAGCTAAGCGTGATAGCAAACATTCACTAACCTGTTTCCTTTTCTCCTTCGTATAGTGTACTTCAATTCGATCGCTGGTCACTGGCACCAAGTTTTAGGTCAGTGTAATACAATACATAGACGACCAAGCCGGATTTCTAGTTCATAACTTTTATTATACGACTATAACAGCTCTTCCACGTTCTCCCGGTCTCCTACTCTCTCTCCTCCCCTGTCTCCCTGAATACACATTATCTCTCATATTTATACTAACTAAGACCATAATTATCATCACTGTCACCGCCTGGATGACAGCTCTGAACTCTCAATACACATACATATGACATCTGATTAATAGGTCTCGACAAACATACATGCGTCCCTGTCCACCCAATACACGAAATGCACTCAAACCTTTAACCCGTACTCTCAACCTTTTACACGCTAACTTACATTCAAGTCTCTCTCATACCCTTATCCTGCTAACACCCTCTAAACACACCCTTGCATTACACCTGGTGAAAATTCCTGTTCATGATGCCCAAAAAGCAACTAATTAATATTTATACATCCATTATTTCCGACACAAATATTCATGGAGTCCAGTGTTGAAAGAAAAAGAAGTAAACAGCATGTAGTACGAGTGTAGTAAAGATCTTGATTAACCCTTTCCCTGTTCTATGTTTATTCCAAATTTCAATACCTACTGAATATTCATTCACAAAAGAGTAATAAAGAAATATCGAAGGTGGAACATTGTAGACATTTTAGAAAGCAAAAAACCAGGTCTATCAAATTCTATTAGCAAACAGAGCAGACCCTGATCTGACGGCTCCTCTAGGAGCCGTCTGATCTGGGTCTACTCTGTTTGCAAATGCGTGAAAACACGTTTATATGAGGGAAAGGGTTAAGATATCAAATTGCACAGCATCTAACCTAATTGCAAACTGTTTGCAAAAGTATTCATAAATTCCAAAAGGTCAACTAACTCTTTCCCTTACATAAACGTATTTGCAAACAGAGTAGACTCAGATCAGACAGCTCCTGTAGGATCCGTCTGATCCGGGTCTGGTCCATTTGCTGATGGAATTTTATTAGATATGTTTCTTTAATTTCTAAAATAGCTACAATATTCCACCTTTCATATTTCATTATAACTATTTTGTACAATTTTCTGAAGGCACTGAAAATTGGAATAAATATAGAACAAGGAAAGGTTTAAATCAAAGCTTAAGTCCCTATACAAACCTTGCAAAGAAGAGAAGGAAGAACCAGGAGCCTGGTACGGCTATTATCATCAGTATATCTTCAACGACCTGCACCCCTACCAGTCGGAATGGTATACACACTAATATCAACAAACTGGAGATCATGAACACTGTGTGAGCTGGAGCATGAGTCTGAAACAAGCCACATACCTTCCATAACTAAGTAACATTCATCTACAAACATTGATGATTGTTGTTAGTTCTTATATTAAATTACAGTAAAACCCCTCTAAACTGGACGTCAAAATTAGTATGAAAACAAGTCGTCTTTCAGACAGCTTGCAGCTTAATGCAGGTTGAAAGTCATGCAGAAAGCTCCAAAAGGAGCTTTCTGCATGACTTTCACCCTGCATTAAGCAGTCACCTGTCTCAAATGACCTAAATTGTTCCGTCATACAATTTCAGTTTAGAGGGTTTCTACTGTATTCCCAAGTTTTTTTTTCGGAATCTTGATCTGAGTATCAAACCATTTGGATCTGGATCAGAGATAAAATTACGCTGCATCTTATCTGGATCCAAATTGTATTCAAAGGCTATCACAAATGGCCACAGATTGTTAACCCTTTGCTTGCTATTCGCGTCAAAATACCTACCTGTAAATAGTGAAGACCCAGATGAGACAGCTCCTGCAGGAGCTGTCTCATAAGGGTCTGCACTATTTACAAGTTGATTGTGCAACCAGAGCACTCTACAACAGCGATTACACAGCGAAATACACAGTGAAGAGATAATTATGTAATTATACAACAGGACACGGGTAAAGTAGGGGAAATGTGTTTTAAAATTCAACAAGAGAAGGGTTAAAAAATATTTACAGCGACATAAACATGACAAAAATCCCTAATTACTAAAGTATTCAAACCGACTAATTAGGCAAATATTGGAGACAACAGATCAAATAGCTCTTGAAGGAGCTGTTTGATTGGGGTCTACTCTATCAGCTTTTATGTCAGTCCAATCTAAAGTTATCAAAATGGTGCCAAAGTGGATTATTTAGCTTTACCAATCCAGTGAGAGTGGAGACTGGGTGTCTGAATACTTAGAGTAATTAATGTAACCCTTTCTTCCATGAATATTCATGTCAGAAATAATGATGTTATGAATATTAATGAGATCAATCTGCACATGGACACAGAAATGTTTAGTCATGGCAGAATCTGTAGAATCATATTTATATTATATCATGAGCAAACAGAGCAAACCCTAATCAGACAGCTCCTAATAATAGGAGCTGTCTGATTTAGGTCTACCCTGTTTGCAAATGTATAGAAAGGCGTATTTATGGAGTGAAGGGTTATGGTTTAGTATTGGCTATACTATTTGCAATAATAAGGTGATTTGCCAAAAAAAGATTGGAATCCGAGTATTTAATAATTGCATACAAATATAATATAAGAATCAAGATTTCAAACATCACTTTCAATTAAGTATTTAGACAAAAAAACATTGTCAACAATATTGCTTTTTCGATGCATCAGATTTACAGTAAAACCCCACTAATGCAACCACCTAAAACAGGTATAATTCTGGGTGCTAGATGCAGATGGTAGCTTAATGCAGGACAAAAGTAATGCAGAAAGCAACCACCTGCTTATAAAGACACCCATTCATTAAGTGGTCGCATTAGAGGGGTTCTACTGTATTAAAAACCAACACCATTTACCATGTTTTCAAGTATGAATTATACAATTTGTTTGGTACATTTAAAACCAAGTGAGTTCTCCACCAAGACAAATGCTAAAACAGAAACTGCCGCACTCAAGTAGATCTTCCCCTAATAAAGACACCTTTGCAAACAGAACAGACCCAGATAAGATGGTTCCAATAGGAGCCATCTGATCAGAGTCTGCTCTGTTTGCTCATGGGATAATATAGAGTTGATTCTAGTTTCTGAAAACGCCAAAAGCTCCTTAGTTTAGCTATAATTATAAACGCTGCAGTCAATGAATTATTACATAATTATTCATGAAGGAAAGAGTTAACTCTTAAACTGATACTGTGTGACTATTAATTAGCTTAACCCTTTCCTCCATAGGGTAGTTTTAGATCCATCCACTTTGAATAAATCTACCGAAAAGGAGCATTAACTAGAGAAAAGGAAAATTTTTAGAATTTTGTAGTTTGAAACCATTGTGATAAATAGAGCATTTGCTTCTATAGGAGCAAAATGCTCTATTCATCACAATGGTTTCATAAAGTGACTTTTACAGAGGCGTAGAAAGGCGTAATAAATTTTATGGAGGAAAGGGTTAATTTTTATAATGGCATAAAATTAAAACTTACACAATTTTTTAGAAAAGCTATAACTCCTTGAGATCCTATTTCTATCACCTCCATTATCAGGTACCCAACACAGAACAAACACACCAGGATTTCCGCAGTAAAACGGATCTGAAATAGAAAGGTTTCACTCAGAATAATTTGCATGGAAAAACTGTAACAGAACTACTGATCTATCTTAACCTTTTCCCTTATATAAATGCCTTTTTGCGCCTTTACAAACTGAGTAGACCCATATCAGATGGCTCCTATTGAGACCATTATGGTAATATACATGCTGACCAAATGCGAAAAGGATTGGATTGCGATTGTTTGAGTTAGAGAGTGGACAAGCAAAGGTTAACCAAAATTCATAAAGTAATAATAAAGAGATAATTCTTGCTGGCTATCAAACTTGACTGAGATATTACAGTAATATTCATGCCGATCAAATTTGAAAAGGATTGGATTACATTTGTTTGAGTTAGAGAGCCGACAAGCAAAAATTCAATGTCGCTGGTTATCAAACTAGACTGAAACATTACGATAATATACTTGCTGATAAAATTTTAAAAGGATTGGATTACATTTGTTTAAGTTAGAGAGCGGACAAGCAAAAATTCATGGAAATTCATAAAGTAAGGGAAGATAATTCTGGAGTGTCTGGGGCAATCTTGCTGGTTATCGAACTTGACCGAGATATTATGGTAATATACATGCATACAAAATTTGAAAAGGATTGGATTGCATTTGTTTGAGTTAGAGAGCGGACAAGCAAAAGTTCACAGACAGATGGACAGACAGACGGACGGATGCACGGACAGCACCACGCCATAATATGTCCCGTCTGAAGACGGGCGTATAAAAAGGGATTGAATTGAAGAAAAAGATAAGACGTGTGTTAAATAGATATCTTACCCCGTCTTTAGCCCCTGTGTACTCTAGTAACCCTTTGGCAGGCCTCAGATATACTGCTACACTGATCAGCGATAGATGGAGAAACGTAAGAATTAACCTCTCAAAGAAACGCCTCTGAAAATACAAAACAAACAAATATAAATGTATTAAATGTGTGATCTTTAGGCAACAGTGAAGGTAGGTTACCTTGTTACCCATGATATTTGGACACCCAATGTCCCCACTAAATAAGTCAATTTGCACTCAGTTTTGTTAAACCTAACCCATACTGACACCTTTTGACGCCTCTGTAAAAGTCAAGTTTTGAAACCATTGTGATAAATAGAGCAATTGCTCAGGCCAATAGTGTAGTACCTGTCTTAGTCCTTTACCTGATAAATATTACATCATGAATGTAGATTCTTTACTATAATGGCATGCTAAAAACAGAATGACTGGCTCTGGCAGATACTGTAGAATCTGGGTCCAAGGTTATAAAACTCTGAGTCTAAGTCTGAGTCTGAGATCATTCTCCAAGTATCTGATTGGTCAGATTCTGAGCAACCTCAGAATCTGACCAATCAGATTCTTGAGAATGATCACAGACTCAGGCAAAAGGTTCTCAGACATCGGAGCCAGATCTTTATTATCAGATCTTTATTATTTTATAAGACAATAGAGCAGACCCTGATCAGATGGCTCGAATGGGAGCCAACTGATCTGAGTCTGCTCTGTTTGTAGAGCCATTTCTATGGAGTAAAGGGTTAAAATGACCATTTAAAGAGTCTAGTCCTAGTATTTAACACTTTACTCCAATAATATCCATGTAAGAAATGATGGCATCATGAATATTAATAAGATTAATTTTAACAAGAGCCGCGTATGGTGCCAACGCTTGTCTGATTTGGTGCTTGTTCAGCTAAATTAAAAAAAAAAAATGAAAACAATAAAGAGCCATAACTCAAGAATTTTGAAATCAAGAGTTATGGTTCTTATGTAGGGGCCTTCCCCTCAATAATCTACTAATAATTCCATGTGAATAACTTTTATACTTTTCGAGTCAATGAGCTACATTTAAGTTTTTGCATGACAACGACGACGAGGACAATGCCTATGACCCAGTATTCACAATAGCTCGACTTTTCTTGAAAACAGACAAGCTAAAAATGGCATATTAACACATGGATTTTTTGTGACAGTGGGAACTTTAGAATCATATCAATTTTATTTCATAAGCAAACAGAGCAGACCCTGATCAGATGGCTCCTATAAGAGCCCATCTGATCTAGGTCTACTCTGTTTGCAAAGGCGTAGAATGGCATATTTATGGAGGAAAGGTGATAGCTTAATGATAGATAAAAGTAATGCAGAGAGCTTTCTTGGATTTCTGCATTACTTTTGCTATGCATTAAACACTCACCTGCAGTATTAGATTCCTATGCTTAATTAGTCCATAGTTAACCCTTTCCTCCATGAATATTCATGTAATAAATAATGACATCATGAATATTGATTAGATTAACTGTTACTGTAGCACATAAGCAGAGGAAATACAAATATTTTTTTCCAACGTCCTTTATACAACCAGGCACAAGCTAATCTTTTTTGTGAATTACTATTTCTTGCAGAAATTAATTTGCACTTGTTACTCTACGGAGATCCTGACATGCCTCCTGACATAAACAAAACAATCTTGAAGGCAGTACACCGGTACATCCGAATCTCCGATATATTTTTGAATTAAGTAATTGTTCCAAACCACTCTCTTCTTAATTAAGTCTCTTAAAAACTTCTCTTGCATTGATTATATTACAATAATTATCACAGTTGTTGTTTACAATGTGTTTAACATTATTATTATTGTATGTATAAAGACAAATACTTCTATGTACAGTAAAACCTCTCTATAACGACCACTAAACTAGAACTGTAAGCCAAAGGCTAACGAATACCCCCCACCTGTCTGCTTGTCAGAACACCTATCATCAATCTGAACATATGTACATACAGAAATGTGAAGAGATTTAAAAACAATACATGCCCCAACCCAATTTATGTAATAAAAATGAAGAATAATTCTTAGAAATAAGACCCTTTCATGAGGTTTTTGTCAAATCCAAAGTTCAAAAGCTAGGTACCTTTTCAGAAAAACATTAAGTTCAAGGACCATAACTCTGACAAAAATTATTCAACCAGACCGATATTTGAACTTAAGCTGTTCCTCATCTAGATTTATTTTTATGTCAAATATGAAGTTAATATCTGCAACCACTTCCAAAGAAAGACCGGAAAACGGAAAATTTGACAAAAAATTAAAGTTCAAGGGCCATAACTCTGGCAAAAAATTAGTCAACCAGACTGAGATTGGGAATTAAGCTGTAAATCATGTAGAGTTAGTTTTATGCCAAATATGACAAAAAATTAAAGTTCAAGGGCCATAACTCTGGCAAAAATTATTCAACCAGACTGAGATTGGGAATTAAGCTGTAAATCATGTAGAGTTAGCTTTATGCCAAATATAAAGTTAATATCTGCAACCACTTCCAAGAAAAGTCCGGAAAATCCCAAATTTGAAGAAAAAAATTAAAGTACAAGGGCAATAACTCTGGAAATAATTATTCAACCGGACTGAGATTGTAACATAAGCTGTAACTTATACAGATGTAGCTTTGTACTAAATATAGAGTTGATATCTCGAGTCACTTCCATAAAAAGTCCAGAAAACCGGAAAACATTGGTACGGGACTAAAAAGGGAAGATAACTCCTGAAGTAGTGGTCCGATCATAACGGAAATATGCGGTGCACAGGTTTATATGGTCATATGGCTATATATGAACTTTCAACAAAATTGAAGCAAAACTGTAGAAGAAGAAGGCCGGACAAAATTGTGTCCACGGACGGACAGACGGACATGCTAACAAATGGGTAGTTGTGTGACTTTTTCCTTTGATCTTTTCTTGTGTGACTAGTCCCACAAGAAAAACTATTTTTGGCTATAACTTTGGAAAAGAATGATCTGGAAGCTAACCCTAACCCTAACCCTATGTCCCACAACTGGCCAGGTTAATGTCACAAGAAATGGCCAGGTTAATGTCACAAGAGATGGCCAGGTTAATGATTTTACTTGTGGGACTAGTTAGAAAAAGTCACACAACTACCCTTTGGTGAGTGCGGACGGACGGACAGATGGACGGACAGACGGACAGACGGACAACCTGATTCCAGTATACCCCCCCCAAACTTCGTTGTGGGGGTTATAATTACATCAAGTATTTTGTGTTAAAGGCAGGTGGATGCTTAAAGCAAGGTGAAAGTAAAACAGAACGCTCCTATAGGAGCGTTCTGTTTTACTTTCACCTTGCTTTAAGCAACCACCTGCCCAAAATATCAACTAATTAACACAATTTAGTGGTCATTATAGAGAGTTTTTACTGTACTTCTATGTAAACCTCTACTCATGACTCATTGTACATACTCATAATCCATAACCATTTGTTTATTGCCATGACACTATATTTGTATTACCTTGAGAAAGGGCATTATATAATGATGTAAAAACTTGTAGTCCAATCTCATGCATGACATTATATGCAATAAGTATGTTTAAACTATACAAACATTTTTTCATGCCTTTACAGAGTAGACCCTGATCAGATGGCCCCTGTAGGAGTCATCTGATCAGGGTCTGCTCTGACTGCTTATGAAATCACAATAGATCCTACCAATACTAAACTTTAATGTGCACATAATTCCATTATAAAAATTCAGATAATACAGACTATTCCTAACAAATAGTCCAATTTATTGCAGGAAGAAATGAACTGCTTCGGTTGGTTATTCTCACGGTGTGCCAGTTCTCACGTTGAGCCGGTACTTTGATCCGGGTCTTATCAATTTCAGTGGATCACGTTGCCACCATGCATTTTTGGGAAATAGTTGAAATATCTGCAGTAATTCTGTAAAAAATTAAAAGGCTACGCTACAAATGCCGACGTCACGCGAATAGACCGGCCATTTACAATAGCAAGGATCAGCAAGATGCCAACGAGTCGGTGGAAAATTCGCTATATGGCGAGATCGAGCGGGCTGGTAACCCGTTCTCGCAGATCCAGAATCGGTTGAATGTGTACATTAATTCGGCTAGATTTAATAAGTTTGCTTTGTCAGTGAATGCTTATCACCTAGCTGACGAGTATTGCCTAACGTCTACCACGGGAAACTGTTGTTAAAATGTGGAAAGGGGAAATGTACACTAGCGGTCACGTATTTTCCTAACCGGTGAAAGGGTAAAATAATCCGGTATGGCGAGAATTGCGCAATACGATCGTGAATTACGATAACGTCCTTCATTACCCTTAAGAGGTCTTAATAAGGAATAAAACCATTATATATTTACTTATCCTAACACGGTTTTATGTAGGCCAGCCGCTTAATGTATGCAAAGTGTTCGACTCGTTCCTTACATGTGAAATGCACATCTGTAATATTCTTGCTTTGTAATAATTTTTGTTTGTTCCATTTCTATAGTGGTAGTAGTAGTAATAGTTACAAGTATTAACTCAAATGAGTTATTGAGTATTGTCAGGTGACAAATAAATAAGTATACAAGTGTGGGAGTTCTACTACTAGTTTAATGGTACTGGCTGACTGAGATCTAATACACAACTGATAAGGTAGGCTACTATCACAGAGGATTTGGGTAGTAAAGGTATCTATAGTCTGTTTCATATTTTAAGCAGAATACATTGCAATCTCTACAGATGGTATATCTGTATACTTTGGGAGTATGATTGAAATAAGTAATGATTAGTTCACATATGTGTACTCTAAATGGTGATATCGAGCTACTTTCGGTTTTAAAGATATCCCGGAGAAGTAAGACGGCACCTGTCACAAAATTAGCATGCTGTCTTACGGGTTATTAATGAGACTAAGTAATGATATAATATTCCCAGGGATGACAAAAAATCTACTCTTGATATAGATAAATAATGCACTTAATTTTTATGATAAAACTGAAGGTGTGATCAATATGAATTAACGGCCTCATTGTTGATCCGCACATAAGTATAATTCTATGTAACCATTAATTAGTGATGCCGCAATGATCGAGTGGAATTCATTAATAGTTGTTGGATGTGAAAATCAGCAACAATCGATTATTGGTCCGGGAAATCGATGTCGCTAGTTGTTATTGTTGTTGTGTATGTTGTACATTATAAGTAACAACTAAGTACTAAGGACAGACTTGAACAGTGATATCATACATCAATGAATATATTTCTGATTAATATTTCAACAACAAAGCAAAGTATTAAATAACATGATGTTTGTCTTAAAAGCAAATGTTTCATGCCCAACTCTTACATAGTTAGGTATTAGCTTGTTACATCAAGCTATATATGCATGCATAGAATCTCTTTAAGTATTTTCAATTAATTTTAGATTTTTAATCGATAATATACGTTGGATTCAGTTCGATAATGGATTATGATTTTGGTCCGATTCTCCATCCCTACAATTAATAACCAATGACAAATTCACGTCAAAAATAATAAATTAAAATACACCATTTATTACGTCAATCCCACAAACTTCTGCAGAATACTAAAAAAAAAAAAAAAAAAATTGAACACCAACTTCAGATTGGATTGATAATTCCATAAAGAGTCTTCCCAGAACAGAGGTTAGACTTGTACGCTAAATGAACCGGGCCTTATCATCTATTAACCACATTCATCAAATTTCAGACATTCGGGTAGGTTACGACAAGTATCTCAAAGCTCCGAACCACGATTCACGTAGATCTTTGGAAAGCACCCCCCTAGTCAACTGCCACCCTATCCTAGTTCTAGTCCACATCTGGGGTGATGGATAACAAAACAGAAAGGTTCTTTTTAAGTTTGACAATCGAGCAGTAGTTGCTATAGCAATCTGCCAGACAAGCAAGTCCGAGGAAGCGTTGGTTATGGTACAATTTTCATTCACTCTCCACTGCTTCAAATTAAATATAATCTTCAGGGCTGAATATTGACACTCACAGGTTGGCAGTTTATCTCGTTTGCAGATGTCAAGATTTATGGGTCGAGCACATGAGGGTAATGCTGCTCCAGCTTGCAAACATCTTAATTAAGGGGTATCAGGCTTGCTAAAGGCTAGTGCATCACCCAACACTCAAGCTGTTAACTTTAAGGCACTAATTCGTAGTAAGAATTTATAATAAATTCCAGTCAGAGAATGGCCTCCTGAGTCTTGGCCAGTCCCAATATCACACTTTGAATATTTTATTGGGTCATTTCATCAACAGGGTTACTCAAGATTCTAAATCTGCATCAAAATATATATCGGTCCGTCTTTGTATGCAAAATAAGTAACATGCTTAATCATGGTTTACACCTCCGATGCCAGAAACTATTGGGAGGTAATTGTCACACAAATCCTTATAAAACATCTGCGTTTTCTAATCCTGTATGGCACACTTAAAAAATTGCTTATTAGGACAAGAGAGCCAGTTTGGACAGGGCCCAATAGACATTTACAAAACTGATAATTCACAGCACTTTGTGTACATCTTAGAAAATCCAAAATTAATCAGGTTCATGGGGTATTGAGAAAAATGTACCCTGCCACATCAGTGGCATGTCCGGTTAAAGTTTTATTAAAGGCGCAAAGCCAGTCGTGCCTGACCATTTGCAGTGTAGTAGGGATGGGTCCCCATTGGCTAGGTATCTATTTGGTGTCGTTCTCATTATTGCCCTGCCCATTCCATCAACTTCTTAAAAGTCACATTCCTTTATTATAGGGGTAACCACCTGGCTTGCTAGGCAAGGCACTCCTTATGTCACAATAAAAGGAATGGGCAGATGATCTTCAAATGCCTTCAGGAGCTACGTTCGTATTTATGCACAACACTTACAAGATACGAGAAGCTTTATTTAGAGTCGGTTTTGTAAACATAATAATATTAGCTCTATAGCTATTTTCCGTCAAACGGAGCAAATAAAAATAACAATTAATCCGTAAATAAAAGAACAACAAATATACCACATGCTGAACGTTTGAAGAATATTGATGGTATAGTCTCAAGATTTGAAATGGATAATTTCGTTTAGTGAAAAAATTGTAGTATGGGGGAAAGATAAACACTTCACATTATTCTATTTAAACTGTTGATGTTTTTACATACATGGATGTACATATTTCTGGCATCTCAATCGACATGCATTACCTTTGTGCTAAGTCCAATTTCAGATGTTGGGTCCTAGGCAACTCCTATATTGACCGATTAGAGAATACAGTTTCAAGGTATGAGCACGAACTTGGGCTGTGATGCAATTTCAAAGGTAAAATGGATTGGCAAAAGAGGCATGCTTTGGTCAGATTTGATCATCCTCTTGGGTTTTACTTTACTTATGACAATTTAAAGGTGTGAGCTTGTGAACAAAATGAGAGTTGACCTTTGAATTAATCGGAAACTATTTTTGCTTTTTCTGCATCACTACCATGGTTCTTCTGAGGCAATACCAGTATTCCGTACAAGAAAATAGAGAAAAAGACGTAACATTTAAATAACTGTCTCCTGTCAATTAGTAACTTTTATGGATGGCCATTTCATATAACATCAGATGTCGATTGTTTGTGATGCTCTTAAGTTTCAAAGAATTTTGTTGATAAGGTATATGGCGGAATTTTGGGGCGAACAAGTTCGTGTGGCGGAAAATTCCGTGGAAGCCCAGTTATTCATGAATGTTTTTGTCTGCTGCACTATATAGTTTGGGATTTGTGCTAGCTTGCGACCGATACACATGCTTGAGTCGACCATTCTGCTGAATATGTATGTACTGTTCGGTGGGTGGCTTGGCTTCTAAACCCTCTCACAAGTTTGTACTGTGTGAGTGGTGTAGGTTGGGTTTGAAGATCATGGTCTTCCTCCCCCAATGGCTGTTGGGGTTGTAGGGAGTGCGTGGTGGCTGCCACGCCTGTTTTGATCTTCAACGGTTATGAGACGAGTTAGTTGCAGCTAGCACATTGCATAGGTCTACATGGGGTTTTCCGCCAGCGAACGCGACCAATCCGCCACACTGACTTTCCATGTAATCCACTTCTCAAATTAAATCGGGTATTTAATCTTAGCTTGTGTCTTGTGAGTTCATTTTGACCTATTTGCAATAATACAGACTATTCCTAACAAATAGTCCAATTTATTGCAGGAAGAAATGAACTGCTTCGGTTGGTTATTCTCACGGTGTGCCAGTTCTCACGTTGAGCCGGTACTTTGATCCGGGTCTTATCAATTTCAGTGGATCACGTTGCCACCATGCATTTTTGGGAAATAGTTGAAATCCCACCCTCCCACCCTGATTTGATTGGTGGAAAGACATGTATATATGTTTATACTTATAATTCTGCTCGTATTTTTCTTCTTTCAGATCTGTTTCTTATCGAGACCCTTGCTTCCATGGATCCGACACCAATACACGCATACTCCCTTCCCGGGATTTGTATTGGTTGAATTTGGATTGTTTGGTTTTTCGACTCGGCTCGTGATCCATTGTTGCGTTTGCTGCGGAAAATTCCGTGGAAGCCCAGTTATTCATGAATGTTTTTGTCTGCTGCACTATATAGTTTGGGATTTGTGCTAGCTTGCGACCGATACACATGCTTGAGTCGACCATTCTGCTGAATATGTATGTACTGTTCGGTGGGTGGCTTGGCTTCTAAACCCTCTCACAAGTTTGTACTGTGTGAGTGGTGTAGGTTGGGTTTGAAGATCATGGTCTTCCTCCCCCAATGGCTGTTGGGGTTGTAGGGAGTGCGTGGTGGCTGCCACGCCTGTTTTGATCTTCAACGGTTATGAGACGAGTTAGTTGCAGCTAGCACATTGCATAGGTCTACATGGGGTTTTCCGCCAGCGAACGCGACCAATCCGCCACACTGACTTTCCATGTAATCCACTTCTCAAATTAAATCGGGTATTTAATCTTAGCTTGTGTCTTGTGAGTTCATTTTGACCTATTTGCAATAATAAACATTCATGATGTCATTATTTCTTACATGATTGTATATTCAACAGGGAAAGTGTTAAATCAGGTTTTGCTGTAGAGGAAAACTCACCCTGGCAAATGTTTTCCACTTGTCGTCTAGCAGCTGCCTCATCACCCCACCCTCCAACATCTCTAGATGTTCATCCTCTTCTCCGTTAATAACGATCATCAACGCTGAGTTCCAATCTTATAATAGACAAAAAATATTCCATACAAAACATTGTCTCTATGTTTAAAGCTTCTAAAATCTAAAATTTCCTCACATGGAAATTATTTTCTCAGATCAGATTTCATATCATATTCATGTATTCATACTATTGTTAAAGCTTGCTCTTCTGTCTTGAAAAATTATTTTTTGTGAATATTTATAAGTACAAATTAACTCTTTTCAGTCTCATTTACTAAATTCACTCAGGAATTCTTTAACCAATAAAACATTTGGAAAAAACTTGAGAAGCAAAAAGAGCAGATTCTGATAAGAAGGATTTTTCATAAACCCTCTGATTTTGGTCTAAATTGCAGTGTGTCCCTTTTTAGAGACACTGAGTATATATGAGTTAAAAGGTTACCATGACAACTGAAAATCGCTCACCTAATTAAATTACTATTTGTCCCTTTATGAAAATATGTTCATCAACAGCAGTAGCAATAGGTTTTATAGTGATAGCTTAGCAATAGGTTTTATAGTGATAGCTTAGCAATAGGTTTTATAGTGATAGCTTAGCAACAGATTTTATAGTGATAGCTTAGCAATAGGTTTTATAGTGATAGCTTAGCAATAGGTTTTATAGTGAAAGCTTAGCAATATGTTTTATAGTGATAGCTTAGCAATAGATTCTATAGTGATAGCTTAGCAACAGATTTTATAGTGATAACTTAGCAATAGGTTATATAGTGATAGCTTAGCAATAGATTCTATAGTGATAGCTTAGCAACAGATTTTATAGTGATAGCTTAGCAACAGATTTTATAGTGATAGCTTAGCAACAGATTTTATAGTGATAGCTTAGCAACAGATTTTATAGTGATAGCTTAGCAACAGATTTTATAGTGATAATTGTTACAATGATTTAACCCTTTACCTCATGAATATTCATATAAGAAATAATGACTATGAATAGTATGCAGCTGATTTCTTTTAAAATGGAATGTAAAGAAGAGAAAGTTTGGCCATGGCAGAAACTATAGAATCAGATCAATATTATGTGATATAAGCAAACAGAGCAGACAGGTGTATCTATGAGTTAAAGGATTAATACAAATTTTAAAAGATGAAGAACTGGATCATAACCCTTGAACTACAACCAAACATTTTCCAACAAAATGATCTGGACAGATTAATAGATTTCCCAATACACTTTACATAATTATAAGAAGTGTTTGAAGAGTTTGATTGTGGAATAGTTTAGGTTCTACTTACTAGGCTCGCCGTGTATGTTGATGGAGTCAATCTCAGTCAGAGGGTACGCTGAACATGTGACATTACTGTATCGCCAAAAATCCTACAATACATAAAACACAGGTCCTGGAGCTCATTTCATGTATACCCAATGAAAAACTTACTTAACCCTTTACTTAACCCTTATATCTTTACATGCTAAGTAGTTGTCTTCATTCCTTGTCTGCTGCAATTCTCAAAATTAATTTGTCTTTCATCATTTATAAAATTGAGTCAGGGTGTCCTTAGGGGACACCAAGTTATTTAGATTCTACTTTGACCCTGAACCATGGTGTCCTTAGGGGATGCCAAGTTATGTAGATTCTACCTTGATCAAGAGCCAGGGTGTCCTGAGGGGATGCCACGTTATTTAGATTCTACCATGGTCTACTCTGTTTGCAAATGTGTAGAAAGGTGTATTTATAGACTGGATCCAGATGAGCCAATGAATAAAGTTGTCTCATCAGGATCCAAACTGTTTGACACTTTGATCATATTTTTGCAAAGCAATTAGAGAAATTTTGTTTTAGGAATTGAAGTAGATGAAAATAATTTGTTGCAGACGAATTACTTAGCGTGCAAATAGCTGACAATCTTTGCATTCAAAAGTATATATAAAGAAATCTGATTGAGAAATACCAATAAGTACAGTCGACTCTCCATACAATGACATTCATTACAATGGAATTTTCACTTAATGACATAAGTCTGATGGGAATAAATCTGCACATGTACAGTGCAATTATCATTTATTATGATTAAATTTTCAAATTCCTACACAGACATGGAAAAAATTAGTCTGTTTTACTTTCAACTTGCTTTAAGCAGCCACCTGCCTTTAACACAAAATAATTGATGTAATTTAGTGGTTGTTATAGAGAGGTTTTACTGTATCCACTAAAAATCAATAAAACAATCATTCAGTAAGAGTTTTTTATTTCCCTCATCGAACTGAGCTCTTTTTCAACATGTATTACAGACACACTATCTATTTATGTGCTAGCTTAATGCAGGACAAAAGTAATGCAGAAAGTTCCTGTAGGAGCTTTCTGTATTACTTTTGACCTGCATTAAGCTAGTCATCAAACATTAAATCTATGCTCCCCGCCACCCCCTTTTCGAAAAAATTTCTAAGTCCCCCCTCCTAGAGGAGCTTTCTGCATGCTTAAAATTGACTTTCACCCTGCATTTAGTTGCCGATATTAATTCATACTAAATTTAACATCCTATCTAGAGAAGTTTACTATATGCCGCAATTTTATGAATAAACAAGGTATATTATATCCCAGATATTTGTCAAGTCTCTGTGTTTAACTTTTCTTTATGCTAGTTTATTTACTTACACCTATATATTCATATATATATACATGTTGGATGAATAGATATCTTTGCATAAAGACATACTCTCTTCTACAATACAATTCACATCATAATAACAACATTTTCAATAGGACATTTTTCCCTGCAACAACCAATTTTGTATTACCCCTTTCCTTCATATAAATGTGTTTTTCATGCATTTGCAAACAGAGTAGATCCAGATCCGACAGCTCCTAAAGGAGCCATTTGATCAGGCTTTGATTAGCTTTTTGCTAATTGATCACAAATTTGAAAGATCTGTTTCTTTTCTCTCAAAAAATGGCTACAATGTTCCACCTACCAGATTTCATTGTAACTATTTTGGCCATGAATATTCAATAGGTACTGGAATTTGGAATAACCATAGAACAGGAAATGGGTTAAGAGTTGGCTGTACCATAAATGGACCTAAACCTCCACTGGTTTGCAAATCTAATAAAGTCAACTTGGCACCATTCTGACAAATTTAGACTGACATTGTAGAAAATAGTGTAGACCCTGATCAAATGCTCCTTTAAGAGCTATCTTGATCTGGGTCTGCACTATTTGCCTAAATTTGTCAGAATACCTAGGGTAATAAAGGTACAGTTGAGGAGCAGTTTGATTGAGGTCTACCCTGTTTGTTCAGGTTATTTAGGGTAATTAGGGTAAATGTATATCAATTTAGAATGACCATAGACTGACATTGTAGATTAAAAAAACATTAGTGAGCAAGCTTGCTAACATAACCCATGCCACCACATTGTCAGAGAAAACGAAAACAAGAGGGCCATAAGGCCCTGAAGCGCTCACCTGAGATACCCTAGGGACGGGGCCATCATTTGTACAACCTTGGTAGAGAACCACAAGGCAAAGCAGTATGCCATTAATTAAAGGTCTAAGCCTTATGGTTTCAGAGAAAAATGATATAGTTTTCCCATGAAAACTGATAAGCCAGGGCCAAGTTTCGCCCAGAGGTCATGGTCGTAAGTTGAACAATCTTGGCAGAAGACCACAAGCCAAAGCTACATGCCAAATATCAGAGGTCTAGGCCTTACAGTTTCAGAAGAAGATTTTTGAAGATTTTCATATGAAAAACTGATAAGCCCTTGGGCGGGGCCATGTTTTGCCCTTGGTCATAATTTGAACAATATTTGTAGAGGACCATTAGATCATGCTACATACCAACTATCAAAGGTCTAGGCCTTACAGTTTCAGAGAAGAAGATTTTTAAAGATTTTCTATGAAAAACTGATAAGCCATTGGGTGGGGCCATTTTTGGCCCGGGGGTCATAATTTGAACAATCTTTGTAGAGGACCATTAGATCATGCTACATGCCAAATATCAATGGTCTAGGCCTTACAGTTTCAGAGAAGAAGGTTTTTAAAGATTTTCAAATGAAAAACTGATAAGCCCTTGGGCGGGGCCATTTTTGGCCCGGGGGTCATAATTTGAACAATCTTTGTAGAAGACCATAAGATCATGCTACATGCCAAATATCAAAGGTCTATGCCTTACAGTTTCAGAGAAGAAGATTTTTAAAAAATTTCCTATGAAAAACTGATAAGCCCCGGGGCGGGGCCATTTTTGGCCCGGGGGTCATAATTTGAACAATTTTTGTAGAGGACCATAAGATCATGCTACATACTAAATACCAAAGGTCTAGGCCTTACTGTTTCAGAGAAGAAGATTTTTAAAGATTTTCCTATGAAAAACTGATAAGCCATTGGGCGGGGCCATTTTTGGCCCAGGGGTCATAATTTGAACAAATTTTGTAGAGGACCATAAGATCATGCTACATACTAAATATCAAAGGTCTAGGCCTTACAGTTTCAGAGAAGAAGATTTTTTAAAATTTTCCTATGAAAAACTGATAAGCCCTTGGGCGGGGCCATTTTTGGCCCGGGGGTCATAATGTGAACAACATTTCGTTCCCCCTAGCCACTGATGCTTCTGACAAAATTTGGTTAAAATCGGGTCAGCAGTTTCATCAGAGATGTCGTTTGAAAATGTGGACGGACGCCGGACGACGGACGCCGGACACCGGACGCCGGACGACGGACAAATAGCGGTCACAATAGCTCATCCTGAGCCTTTGGCTCAGGTGAGCTAACAAGTGGTTCCCCATGACAGATTCAACCTCAGCCAAGCTTTTATTCATGACAATTCGTAAAGCAAATTTGAGAAAAAATGGTCAAGAAATGAAAGTGCTAGATGAGCAACAATGTATATGGACAGACTGATGGACAGACTGCCAGATGGATGGATGACTAATTCCTCTGAAAATCAACTCAGCCAAGCTTTTATTCATGACAATTCGTAAAGCAAATTTGAGAAAAATTGGTCAGAAATGAAAGTGCAAGAGATTAGCAACCATGTATTATGATACACAGATGGATAAACGGATGGATGGATAGACAAATGACATATTCCTCTGAAAATCGAACTAATCCAAGCTTTATTCATGACATTCTGGATAGAACCACTGACCTACCGCAAGCCTGCTGGAAGGCTTCCTCACATGAAAAGTCCAAATGCCCAGGCCGCAGGATTCGAACCACAGCAGTAAGAGGCTGAGCGATTGTCAATCGATGACCATAACCACTTGGCCACGGAGTGAAAAACGTCATTGCTTAACCAATTACCTCATAGGCTATTTTAGAAACAACCTCTTTGAATGAATCTACCCAAAAGGAGAATTAACTATAGAAAATGGAAATTTAATAATTTTATAGTTTGAAACCATTGGGGTAACCAGAGCATTTGCTCCTATATATCACAATGGTTTCACAAAGTGACTTTTACAGTGTCGTCAATATGAGGGAATGGGTAATATGGGTTAATTGGGGTATAAAAATAGTGCAGACCCTGATCTCTGTCTGCACTATTTGCCTCAGTTTGTTTGTCCCAGTACTTTTAAACCCTTTACTGCATATACACACATTTTTACACCTTTGCAAACAGAGTAGACTCCTGTAGGAACCATCTGGTCAGGGTCTGCTCTGTTTGCATTTGATATAATATACATTATGATTCTACTGTTTCTGCCATGGTCAAAAACTCCTGCGTCTATTTGCTATAATAACAGTTCATCTAATTAATATTCAAGATATCCTTATTTCTTACATGAATATTCATGGTGTAAAGGGTTCTGGTAGTTAGGGTACATGAAACTTTGCCTGCTCTAAATTGAACAATGTAATGCACCAATGATTGTTTACTTTCCACCATTATGTTACATGGCATGGAAATGTCAAAGGGTCTTATTATTTCTTGTACCTTCTTACAAAATCATCCATTATGACTGATCAATAGGCCTTCTCCAAGACTGCATGTATGCCGATAACAGAGATAAAGAAAGCAACTCTTGTTTTCCACAGCTCCTCAGCCGCAAATCAATGTCCCAACAGTGATTTTGTTTACCCTCAGGAAGCAATAAGCAGGGTGCCAGCTAAGCCTAGGCTCAGTCTTGTCAACAAATGGTTTAACCTTTTGAATGTGGAATTTTCAAAGTGGAATTGTCCATTATTGTTTAAAAATAGAGCCTATTCAGTTTGAAGGGTTTAATTTTGCTAGTGGATTTTGAGTAACAAACAGTGCAGATCCAGATCAGATGGCTCCTCTAGGAGTCCTCTGATCTGGATCTACACTGTTTGCAAATGACAGTACACAAGTGTCCCTTGTTCAAAGGTTTAATGCCTCAGTGATAAAGACTTTTCCTATGTTTGTCCATGGATCAAGAAACATCAATTAACATGGCAACAGATTTCTGTATCAACAACAGAAACATGGCTGCCATAAATCTGTTTACTTCTAAAAAAAACCCACTTTCCCTGTTGAATATTCGTGTAAGAAATAATGACCTCATGAATATCTATTAGTTATTACCTATTTTTTATAATTACATCTGTATCTACTCTGGGTCTACTCTGTTTGCAAAGGTTGTAAGGAGGAATGCGTTAAAGGCTAGGGACCAATAGAAGGAAATACTGAAAGCAAACGAGTATTCAAAGGAACACATGTGTCATCTGCTTATAGAAGTGTTAGTTGTAAAAGGGAAATAACTCATAACATAGTAATGCAAAACTTATCGCCCTTATCTTGTGACATGTTACTTGTTGCCATCTGCATGATGTTCCAAGTTCCATTGAGAATACAAAGTAATGGCTAAGAAAGTAGAGGTTTGAGGAAAAAAGCAGAATTAATGAACAGCCTGATCTGATCACTTTAACCCTTTACTCCATGAATATACATGAAATAAATAAAATTGTTACGAATATTATATCAAATTCATTTTTATACAAACACGGGAATGCTTGGCTGTAGCAGAAACTGTAGAGTCAAATCTACTTCATACACAAACAGAGCAGAGGCTGATCAGATGACTCCTACAGTAGCCATCTGATCTGGGTCTACTCAGTGTTTGCAAAGGCATAAAAATGATTAAACCAAGAACATGCTCAAACCATTTTCTGAACAGTTTTGTCTTATATGTATGGCTACAGCTGTTTGTACCAGATTATTAAGCATACATGCAAATATTGAGAAGCAAAGTTCCAAATAAGATGCATAAATTAAAAGACTTTCTAGAATATTCCCTTTGATTCTCCACCAAACCCTATGGTGTAGCCACGTTTTAGAATCTTCTCAAAAAGACGATTTTAGTAGTTGAATACACACTGTTAAGCATAATACACACTTTTACGCAAAGCAGGCTGCTATGAAGTTTTATATTGATTTCAGCCCACACTTCCAATTACAATTCACATATTTCCTACATTTTACAATCATCAAAGTGACACACTGCTTATCAATTTAAAATCAAATGCATGTCTGTTAACCGTTTCCCTCATATAAACACCTTTTAATGTATTATCAAACAGCATAGACCCAGATCAGACGAATCGTATAGGAGCCGTCTGATCAGAGTCTGCTCTGTTTGCTTTTGACATGATATACATGTAGTTCTTATTCTACAGTTTTTGTTAAAGCAAAAAAATGACCATGAAAAGTTTACAATATAAAAATTGAGCTAATAAATATACATGTTGTCATTATTTCTTGCACAAATACTGAAAAGCGAAAGGGTTAAGCTGTTGATCAATTAACCCTTTCTCTGTTGAATATTCATGTAAGAAATAGTGATATCATGAATATTTATTAGCTCAAATAAACTAACAGATTATATCTTGTTGTAGAACAAAAGTTGCAAGTATCGATGAAAACTGTTTCTTTTGTATCACAGGGGCATTTTTCGATATAAGTTCAAATTGTCAATCTTCATAATAATGATTGAACATAATTATAAATTATCAAATTTTATTATATCATGGAAAATAATTGCATCCATAGTAGGGACTTCTACTTTAAACCAAGAAACTTGTGGAATATGGAACTGGGCTCTAGAAATTTTCGAATCCCAACTGGTCCAGCCAGATGTTTTGCCACAAAACCATCGTGAAAACTAATACATTCATGAAACCAACAACATTTCAAGTCTGCATGCGAATTAGTTTTGAAGGCTTTGACAGAGAAGCATGAAAACTAATTTCTATTTAAAAATCTTGCATGATTAGTATCATAAATAATCATATAGCTCATGAAGCATATTTTCGTCAGCTAGACAAACCTATCTCTGCCCAGAATGTTATTTCTTTCTTTCCGGCTAGTTGAGCTAGGAACAATAACTCTGGGTAGATATGTGAAGCAGTATGAAACTGTATCCAAGCAACACACTGGGTTCAAGTTACTTCATGTTTTTTTGTTTTAGATATTGTTGTATGACATAAATAAAGACCAAAAACTATATTGTTTTATATTAGTTGCATTGTGCTGCAGCTAACCACTAACATTTTTTAAATGAGTAAATTCAATTATTGCTTATGAAAAACTGATTATCTGATGTATAGATGTTATTTTACAGTGAACTTACCTGCATATTAAGGTTGTGTTTGTTTGAATAAGCATAGATGCTTGGTTTTCAATATAAAAAAATACAATAACTAAGCAGCATTTCACTAATTTTTCTATGGACTGTTTGTCGTAGGGTACAAGGTTTAAATTTCAAACAGTTTAAATACACCCGTCAGGTAACAGTTTAAAACACCCATCAGGTAATGGTTTAAAGACATCCATTAGGTAACAGCTTAAAGACACCCATTAGGTAATTGCCAAAGACACAAATCAGGTAATGGGTTAAAAACACCCATCAGGTAATGGACCAAAGACATCCATCAGGTAATGGGTTAAAAACACCCATCAGGTAATGGACCAAAGACACCCATCAGGTAATATACCAAAGACACCCATCAGGTAATATACCAAAGACACCCATCAGTAATAGGTCAAAGACACCCATCAGGTAATGGGTTAAAAACACCCATCAGGAAATGGACCAAAGACACCCATCAGGTAATATACCAAAGACACCCATCAGGTAATAGGTCAAAGACACCCATCAGGTAATGGACCAAAGACACTCATCAGGTAATGGACCAGACACCCATAAGGTAATGGGTTAAAAACACCCATCAGGTAATAGACCAAAGACACCCATCAGGTAATGGACAAAAGACACACATCAGGTAGTGGACCAAAGATACCCATCAGGTAATATACCAAAGACACCAATCAGGTAATGGACCAAAGACACAAATCAGGTAATGGACCAAAGATACCCATCAGGCAATGGACCAAAGACACCCATCAGGTAATGGGTCAAAGACACCCATCAGGTAATGAGTCAAAGACACCCATCAGGTAATGGACCAACGGCACCTATCAGGTAATGGACCAAAGACACATATCAGGTAATGGACCAAAGACACATATCAGGTAATGGACCAAAGACACCAATCAGGTAATGGACCAAAGACACTCATCAGGTAATGGACCAAAGACACTCATCAGGTAATGGGTCAAAGACACCAATCAGGTAATGGACCAAAGACACTCATCAGGTAATGGACCAAAGACACCCATCAGGTAATGGGTCAAAGACACCTATCAGGTAATGGGTCAAAGACACACATCAGGTAATGGACCAAAGACACCTATCAGGTAATGGACCAAAGACACACATCAGGTAATGGACCAAAGACACATATCAGGTAATGGACCAAAGACACCCATCAAGTAATGGACCAAAGACACACATCAGGTAATGGACCAAAGACACACATCAGGTAATGAGTCAAAGACACCCATCAGGTAATGGGTCAAAGACACCCATCAGGTAATGGGTCAAAGAGGCCTATCAAGTAATGGCCAAAGACACCTATCAGGTAATGGGTTAAAAAAAAACACCCATCAGGTAACAGTTTAAAGTCACCCATCAGATAATGGGACAAAGACACCTATCAAGTAATGGGCCAAAGACACCAATCAGGTTATCATATTCACTGGCTACTGTATACAACAACAAGCATCAAACCCTGCTGTGAAAATAATGTTTGCTAACCTGTTACAATTATCATCTGCTTCCAATTCATTAAAACTTTTGAGAAACAACTGGCTGAGTGTCAAATAGTCTGGATCCAGATGAGGCACCGGTTTACACGAATTCGGTCTCATATTGGTCCAACTGTTTGCGAGTCAGTTCACAATTTGCAGGCAAGGGGTTATGCAGTCAGACAAGGCTGGTTCCATTACATGTTCAGCCCTCCCACCTCTAGTGGTAATGATGACAAAAAGCTTGTTGACTCAGCATCATATTACCTACGCAGCCATCAACTAACCTGTTCCACCAGAGTGAGCTATTGAACTCTAAATTGGACTTTAATTAGTCCTACTTGATGCCATAGCCAGCTTGATCTTTTATTTGCTACCTTTCAAAGGTTTATGTAACGATTTTCCAGCAGCTTAGCTTTGTTAAAAATTCTGAGTAATAAAGATCAAAGGGCAGGTAAAAACAAGGCAGTTAACTACAGAAAATGAAAGTGCCACTTAATAATTGGCCATGGGTGTCTTTTATAGCAGATGGCAGCTTACGTAACCCTTTCCTTAATGAAGATTTATGCATGAATTGCTCACTTTATGAATTTAAATTTAAAGGGGAATTGCAGGATTGGATCTACATAATCTCATAAGCAAACTAAGAACATTTTCATCAGACAGCTCCTACAGGAGTCAACTGATCTGGGTTTATTCCGTTTACAAAGGCATGAAAAGGCATTTGTATGAGGGAAAGGGTTAACTCTTGTCCTGATTGTCCTTAGGGTAGACGCAGATCAGAAAGCTCCATAAGCTGTCTGATCAGACTGTACTTTGTTTACTTAGAACTATGTTGTAAATTTGATTCTCCACTGGTTACCATGGCTTTAAGTTTCCTTATATTAATTCAAAGATAATTAAAAACAAATTTTTAAAATGTGTAAATTAAAAGCGCTTATTTGTCCATGAATATTCATTAGGTGTTGAAATTTGTAACAAACATAGAACAGGGAAAGGGTTAACCTAAGTATCTGACTCAGGCAAATAGTGCCGACCCAGATCAAACAACTCCGGTATCAGTAAGGAGGGTAAACTGTACAAACAGGATCCAAATTGTTTGACGCTGAGGAGAAATGGGAGAACATTTTAAACCCTTTCCTTGTTGAATATTCATGTAAAAAGTAATGACATCATGAATATTTATTAGCTGAATGTCCCTAATGGCATGTATACAGAAGATTGTTTTATTGGTAGAAACTGTAGAGTCAGGACTGTCATAATTTCATAAACAAACAGAGCAGATCCTGATCAGACGGCTCCTACAGGAGCCATCTGATCTGGGTCTACTGTGTTTGCAAAGGCGTGAAAAGGTGTTTATATGTAGGAAAGAGTAAACTTTGAGAACTTTATCAGAGAGCAATTTACTTAAGAGTTCTATAGAGTTCATATTATTTCACCCAAATCTGACACTGTGCCTATAATAGGTTTGCTCATCTGGGTTTACATTGTTATTGTCCAAGCCTGAATTTTGCAATTGTCTAGGCACAGATATTGCTCTCTCCCTACTTCCAAAACCTACTGGAGGGAGCTAGAATGTACCAACAAGTACATAATGCATTTCTGAGCAGCTACATGTAGTCTATAAGCATACTTACCCCTTTCCCTGTTCTATATTTAGGCCAAATTTCAATACCTACTGAATGTTCATTAACACAATAGTTATACAGAAATATGGTAGGTGGAACATTGTAGATATTTTAGAAAGCGAAAAAACAGATGTATCAATTTCTATAAGCAAACAGAGCAGACCCTGATCAGATAGCTCCTCTAGGAGCCGTCTGATCTGGGTCTACTCTGTTTGCAAATGCATGAAAACACGTTTATATGAGGGAAAGGGTTAATACCCTTTCATCACTGAATGTTCAGAGTCAAATAGCATATCGGTCTTTAACTCTTTGCACGCTAGCGGCGAAACTGTGATTAACTATGCAAACAGTTTGGATCCAGATGAGACGCCGCATAATGCGGCGTCTTATCAGGATCCAAACTGTTTGTCATCTTGATCATACTTTTGCAAATAAATTAGAGAAAAGTCATTTTAAGAATTGAAGCAGACGACAATTGTTGCAAACGAAAAATTACTTAGCGTGCAAAGAGTTAAATATAGAGTCTAGTCTCAGTATGAAAAACTTAAAATTGAAAAACAGTGCAGACCCAGATCAGAGGGCTGCTCTAGGAGCCCTCTGATCTGAGTTTACACTATTTGCAAATGCCATTGCATGCATATCACACATTCAAAGGGTCAAAGGGGACGCTGTTCTGAAGCAGGTATCATAACAACGGCAGATTGGGTGAACAATTTGCGTCATCTCGTTCAGTATTTTGTGTCCAGTGTATTGGGTAATTGGGCCATTACCTGCTGGTTTCCATACAGATATTTATCTTGTTTCCCTGAGAGAGGGAGAGGTAAAATCAATCAGTGCATATTGATCACTAATAGATCTCTGGACGCTGACAATGTCACAAGGGCTAGTGCTTCAGTAGCATACCAGAAGATTATTGAGGAGGCATTTATATTAACCCTTTACTTCAAGAAAAATCACGAAAATAATTGACTACGAATATTGATGAGATTTTTTGTATAATGGTATTATGAACAAGGGGATTTTTGACCTGCAGCAGTAAGTGTAGAACCAGATCTGTACTATTGGATAAGCAAACAGGAAATATCGGAATCAGAGTCCATGCTTATAAAAACTTTTAGTTGAGTCTGAGTTCGTTCTCAAGTTTTTGATTGGTCAGATTTGAGCCTTTGGCTCAGATCTGACCAATCAAAAGCTTGAGAACTCAAATCTGACCTATCAAAAGATTGAGAACGAACTCAGACTCAACTAAAAAGCTTTATAAGCATGGACCCAGAACTCCTACAGGATCAGGGTCTGTACATTGTTTGCAAAGGCATCAAAAGGGTCCATATCAATTAACCCTTTCCCTCATATAAACATGTTTTCACGCTTTTGCCATCTGATCAGGGTCTGCTCTGTTTGCTAATGAAATTTAAAAGATCTGTGGCTATAATGTTCCACCTTCCATATTTCATTAAAACTATTTTGTCCATGAACAATGACACTTTTTGCACACAAAAATTAATATTTATTGGCTAAAATTTTATAATGTAAAGGTTTCAAGGGAATTCTTTGCTTTTATAAAAACTGTAGAATCAGAGCTATATCATGACATAAGCAAACAGAGCAGACCTTGATCAGACAACTTCTACAGGGGCCGCCTGATCTCAGTCTTCTGTTTGCAAAGGCATGAATATGCATATTTATGGAATAGACATTTAAAACCTTTTGAATACTTTTTCACTTGCGAAACTCTAAAGGTATATGTCTTTCATTTTTTTCAATTACATATCATACCATATCCTATCTTTACCCTTTTCTCCATTAATACGCCTTTTTACACTTTGGCAAACAGAGTTTGGCTCTGCTCTGTTTGCTGATGATGATATTATAAAGACATGATTCTACAGTTTCTGCTCTAGCCAAAATGTCCCGTGTCCATGTGTTATTATAGCAATAAATCTAATTAATATTCCTGGGGTCATTATTTCTTACATGAATAGTCATGGAGGAAAGGATTAAATATTCAGACAACCAATTCCTGCCTTTCCTAATATAAACAAGAGTACCGCATACGGTACATAATACGCCCACTTGCAAACTTTCTCTGATTCAACATGCCTTATAAGTGTTGACATTTTCTAATCTGTGCTTCAGATCTTGATTTCCATATTAAGGTGATACTTTTCTTTAAAAAAATGAAGTGAATATCTTATTAAATAAAAAAGTTACAGCTAATCCTCATTTTTGCAGATTTTTGTAAAGTGCAACAGCCATAACTCTGTAAAGACAAACTGAATGAACCTCAAAATAAACTCAGCTTCAAATTTTGTTGCTTAAAACATTTGTGTTAAGTTTCGTTTATATCATTTTAATAGTTTTCCCAGAAAACAACAGACAAACTAAAAGTTGACCGACTAACAAAGCAACGAACACACGAAGTTCAAGGACCATAACTTTAGAATAAAATGACATATCAAAACCACCGCAATATATGTGAAAATTCACATTAAGGTTTAACCATATAAAAAATTTGAAGTAAATATCATTTCAAATGATAAGGTTATGGCCATCCTCATATTTGTGTAGATTTGCATTATTTTTTTAGGTGCAAGGGCCACAACTCCGAAAAAACAAATCAAATGATCCTCAGAATCGACTTAGCTTCAGGTCTTGATGCATTAAACATGTGTATGAAGTTTCATTAATATCTGTATAACAGTTTTGCCAGAAAACAGTGGACAAACTATTTGGATATATTTGCATTATTTTTTAAGTAAAAGGGCAATAACTCCGAAACGACAAATCAAATGAACCTCAGAATCGACTCAGCTTCAGACCTTGATGCATTAAACATTTGTGTGGAGTTTCATTAATATCTCTCAAATAGTTTTCCCAGAAAACAGCAGACAAACTATTTGCATATTTTTTAAGGACAAGGGCCATAACTCCGAAACGACAAATCAAATGAACCTCAGAATCAACTCAGCTTCAGATCTTGATGCATTAAACATTTGTATGAAGTTTCATTAATATCTCTCAAATAGTTTTCCCAGAAAACAGCGGACAAACTATTTGGATATATTTGCATTATTTTTTAAGTAAAAGGGCCATAACTCCGAAACGACAAATCAAATGAACCTCAGAATCGACTCAGCTTCAGATCTTGATGCATTAAACATTTGTGTGAACTTTCATTAATATCTCTCAAATAGTTTTCCCAGAAAACAGCGGACAAACTATTTGCATATTTTTTAAGGACAAGGGCCATAACTCTGAAATGAAAAATCAAATGAACCTCAGAATCAACTCAGCTTCAGATCTTGATGCATTTAACATTTGTGTGAAGTTTCATTAATATCTCTCAAATAGTTTTCCCAGAAAACAGCGGACAAACAAAATGTTGACGGACGAACGAACGAACAAACGAACAAACGAACGAACGAACGAACGAACGAACGAACGAACGAACGAACGAACGAACGAACAACGAACGAACGAACGAACGAACGAACGAACGAACGAACGAACGAACGAACGAACGGACGGACGGACAGGGCCACGACAATATACGACCACCTTTATTAGGTGGGCGTATAATAAAGCTGAACTGTCATTTTTGCTGTGCTTTGACAACTTTGAACGAAACTAATGCAGTAACAAATGGTATAGACCTTACTGTAGAACCAGATCTATATAAAAAGAAAAACATGTCTCCCACCTGCTCCTGTCTAAAAAATGATTGGATAAATCAAGGGCCATAACTCTAAAGTTCCTGAAACAATCTTGCTGGATATTGAACTTGGCCTAGATATTAAAGCCATAAACATTTTCATGCAAAGGTGCCAGAAGGTGTCTCTATGGAGTAAAGGTTTACGCAGATTTGCAGTTTACTTGAAAACTTACGATACTGTTGATTTCCAGTATTTCTTTGAATAGTTGATGTCGGCCTAGCTTACTGGCAAGTGTGAGTGGCGTTAGGTTGGCATTGTTCTGGATAGAGTTGTTGGCCGGCTTCTTGTGGTGCTTCACCATATACTTGTACATCTCCTGTGGTAGCAAACAAAATATCACCCTGTCTACCCTGTTAACACTTACAATGCTAAATGTTCAGAGTGGAACAGCTCGTCAGAGTTTTAACTCTTTCCTTCATATAAACGTGTTTTCACGCATTTGCAAACAGAGTTAACTATATACAAAGTCTACTCAGTATGAAGGATTTAAACTTTCTAGAGGATTTTGAATGACAAACAGTGCAGTCCCTGACCACAGGGCTCCTCTAGGAGCAATCAGATCCTGAAGGAGCCGTCTGATCAGGATCTGCTCTGTTTGTTATGAAATCATAATAGATCTCAAACTAGAGTTTCTTCCAAACCAGTCCCGTGTACATTTACCAGTATAAAATTTCAGCTAACAAATATTCATGATTGTATTATTTCTAATATGTTTCTAACATAAATATGCAACAGGGAAAGGGTTAATTTACACTGCCACAGTAGAATACTGCTCCCCTAGGGTCTGCACTGTTTGCACAGTAGAAAAGTCTGTATAGAACCTGGTCACACTGCTCCCCTAGGGTCTGCACTGTTTGCACAGTAGAAAAGTCTGTATAGAACCTGGTCACACTGCTCCCCTAGGGTCTGCACTGTTTGCACAGTAGAAAACAGTCAGTATAGAACATGGTCATACTGCGCCCCTAGGGTCTGCACTGTTTGCCTATGTTTGTCTGTAGGAATAATGTTGGTAATAAGGATCTCTTGTTGCACCTAAAACAATCATTGTCTGGAACATTTGTTATCCTTTGCAATTCTGAAAGTTTAACTCATTTGTGCCAAGTGCCCCTTAACCCTTCCCTGATATTGACGACTTTTGACGACTGTAAAAGTCACTTTGTGAAACCATTGTGATAAATAGAGAATTTGCTCCAATAGGCGCAAATGCTCTATTTATCACAATGGTTTCAAACTACAAAATTCTAAAAAATTTCCTTTTCTCTAGTTAATGCTCCTTTTCGGTAGATTTATTCAAAGTGATTGGATCTAAAAATAGCCTATGAGGTAATGGGTTAAAAAGGACATAGACAAACAGTTTAGACATAGATCAGAGGGTTCCTCAAGGATTCCTTTAAACAGGATCTGCACTGTTTGCTGAACTCATCAATGGCCATGGCTTATACTAGCATAAATGTTGTTTGCTGTGCACCGTCAACATGAAACATGGATGGGTTCTAAAATAAGAACTGGGCAGGTTATCCTCTGATAACATGGGCATAAATAGACACAATGCCTCCACTGCCTTACCAGTTTTAGATAGTAAAACCCATCTAAACCTGAATTCAAGTAGAGAAGAATAAATTTTTATTTAAATACGTTGAGGCATGTGGTTGCTTAATTCAAGGTGAAAGTCATGCAGAAAGCTCTTCGATGAGCTTTCTGCATGACTTTCAACCTGCATTAGGCTGCCTGGTGACCTGTCTCTTAAAGACCAGTATTTATACTAAATTTAACGTTTTAGGCTAGGGTGGCTGTGACACTAAAAGTTTACAATATATTTATGACTTACTGCCTGGTCAGAAATGACAGTCATATGTAGAGCAGTGTTGCCAAAAGAGTCCTGCAGATTTGGATCCGCCCCGTTGTCGATGAGGTAGTCGTATATGTCCATGTAGCCAAAACATGCAGCAAAAGCTAGTGGATACTCCCCGTAGTACACAAAGCCTGGAAATCATAATACTCTTACATGACATTGTAAAGAATAATCCCTCTAAACTGGGATTTCAAAAAACAAAACAATTTAGGTCTTTTCAGGCAGGTGGCTGCTTAATACAGGGTGAAAGCCATGCAGAAAGCTCCCAAAGGAGCTTTCTACATGACTCTCAACCTGCATTATGCTACCATATGTCTGAAAGACTGGCACTGATACTAATTTTAATGTCTGGTTTAGACGGGTTTTACTTATAGTGGAGCGGTATATAATTATAGACACAATGTCAGAATCAGATCTGTATTATTTCATAAGCAATTAGAGTAAACCATGTTAAGCCAGCTCCTACAAAGAGCTGTCTAATATAGGTCTACTCGGTTTGTAAAGAAATTTATGTATTTATTAGGTAAAGAGTTAAACAACCATTTACTGATTAAACACAGAAATCTTAGCAAGAGTATTGGAAGAAACATGTGTCACCTAACAACATAAGTATGATGAATAAAGCATGATGCAAAAAGCATAACAGAGAGAGAGAGATGGACACCTGGATGGACAGACAATGGAGAAGTGATCACTTCCATCTCGCCCTGCTAGATACAAGATACAAAATACAAGAAGTAAAGCTTTATTTAGAGTTGGTTATGTGAAAAATAATAACATTAGCTTTATAGCTATTTTCAAAATAGCTATAAAGCTTAATAACTTTCCAACAAAAGCAGGTGACACAAAAGGCAGTTGGTGTTTAACCTTTTCCTTTCATATTAATGCTTTTTCACCCATTTGCAAACAGCATAGACCAAGATCAGATGGCTCCTATAGGAGCCGTATGATCAGGATCTGTTCTGTTTGCCAATGGAATTTGATTTGTGTCTTTACTTTCTAAAATGGCTCTTCTTCTATGAACTAGGACCACAAGTAAAGTTACTCACAGGCAGAAGCTACCCAAAAGGACCACAAGTAAAGTTACCCACAGGCAGCAGCAATCCACTAGGACCACAAGTAAAGTAACTCAGACAAAAGCTATCCACTTTTTACAGTAACTCACTGCTATATTTTCAGAGTGAAATTACCCATCAGTGTTCAACTAAAGTGCATACTCAATATGAAAAGCTAAAATTAACTAGAGGATTTTGAATGCCAAACAGTTCAGACCCTGATCACTGGGCTCCTCTAGGATCCTCTGATCTGGGTCTACACTGTTTGCAAATGCTAGTGCATGTGTGTCACACATTGAAGGGGCTAATTACCAAAGTACAGTAAAACCCCGCTAATGCGACCACCAAAAAGGGGCATAATTTTGGGTGGCAGAGACAGGTGGTAGCTTAATGCAGGACGAAAGTTATGCAGAAAGCTCCTATAGGAGCTTTCTGCATAACTTTCGTCCTGCATTAAGCAACAACCTGCTCTAGACAACATCAGTGGCTGTTTATTAAGTGGTCGCATTAGCGGGGTTTCACTGTATTCAGACACCAAATCTCCCTATCTACTAGTTTATCAAGCTGAACAATTCAATATGGCATCATTCTGATAAGTAAAAAGTGCAGACCCAGATCTGTCCAATTACTTAAGGGTTATAAGGGAAAATTTTAATGCTGCTTTCAACTTTAAAGAATGAGTTCTATATTTCTATTGTATTGAATTCTATGTCATGTCATTCTAACACAATGAAAAAGACAGCAGGGTTATTTTTGTGATTGTCATATGTGCAATATTTGTCTGTCTCTCCCTCTTGCAATAAATGATTTGTACAAACCTTCATAGTTGGTAAAACTAGTTCGGCCATTTTTCTGATCCTCTGGCAGAAAGAACCTCCCCGAGGCTCTCTGATTGATGTAGGCACCATTAGAAACAAGCAGTTTGACAGACTCAAAGTCCCCATAGACTGTAGCTAAGTGTAGACAACTCTCACCTAAAATACAAATCATAGACATGTAACTAAGTGCAGACAACTCTCACTTAAAGTACAAATCATAGATTGTAGCTAAGTGCAGACAATTCTTACCTAAAATACAAATCATAGACTGTAGATAATTGAAGCAACTGCCACCTAAAGTATAAATCTTAGCTTTGATGACATTAGTTAACTTAACGCTTAGCCCTTTACCTGACAGAGGCACCTTTTGACAAGTTTGCAATAACAGCAGACAAAGATCCTGTAGAAGCCATCTGATCAGGGTCTACTCTGTTTGCTTATCAGATAGATCTGATTCTACAGTTTCTGCCATGGCTAAAAATTCCTGTTTGAATATACCATTATAAAAATATCTGTTCTTAAACTGCAGAATGGAACTTAATTCAAACTTTACAGGAATGATCCTTAGATGGTCTTCTTTCAAAGTGAAATACAGCAACCTGGACAATGTTGGTAGATCATTTGGCATATTAACCAGGTGTGCAATACACGGCCATCATGGCCCTCTTTTTAATCCCTGGTCACCTGGTGTCCTTTAATTCCTTCTCTGTTGAGTATTCATGTATGAAATAATGGCATCATGAATTATCAGATTTTTTTTTACAATTACACTTGAATGCAGGAATTTGTGGTACTGGTAAAAACTGTAGATCTATTATATTTAAGTTAAGTAAACAGAGAAGACCTTGATTAGACAGCTCCAGCAGGAGCCATCTGATCTGGGTCTACTCTGTTTGCAAAGGCATTTAACGGCATATATATGGAGTAATGGGTTTATCCTTAACATGCATATGACAGATAATTGAACAAGTGGGCCAAAATGGCCCTGTATCGCTCACCTGGTTAAATGATGTCATGATTGTGACCTATCAATTTTTTGTTCCTAGGGGCTTAATTTGAACGATCTTGGTAAAGGTCTACTAGATGATGCTTAGAATGTACCAAATATCACAGCTGTAAGCTTTTCCGTTTCGGACAAGAAGATTTCTAAAAATTTTACTATATAATCCAATATAAAATATGTGACCCCCAGGATGTGGCCGTGTATGACCCCAGGGGCATAATTTGAACAATCTTAGTAGAAGTGCACAAGATGATACTACATACCAAATATCACAGCTCTAAGCTTTTCGGTTTCGGACTAGAAGATCTTTTAGGGTTGGCCATTTTTGACCCCAGGGACATAATTTGAACAATCTATGTAGAAGTTCACTAGATGATTCTGCATACCAAATTTGGTAGCCCTAGGCCTTACAATTCTTGACAAGAAGATATTTAAAGTTTTCAGTAAAATTTGTGACCCCCAGGGTGAGGACAATTTTAACCCCAGGGGAATATTTGAACAATCTTAGTAAAGGTTCACCAGATGATGCTTCATACCAAATATCACAGCTCTAAGCCTTTCAGGTTTGAGACAAGAAGATTTTTTAAAGTGTTTACTATATAATCCAATGTAAAACATGTGACCCCCAGGGTGTGGCCATGTTTGATCCCAGATGCATAATTTGAACAATCTTAGTAAAGGTTCACCAGATGATGCTACATACCAAATATCACAGCTCTAAGCTTTTTGGTTATAGACAAGAAGATCTTTAAAGTTTTTACTTTATAATCCTATGTAAAACTTGTGACGCCCAGGATTGGCCAATTTTGACCCCATGGGTAAAATTTGAACAATCTATGTAGAGGTCCACTAGATGATTCTACATACCAAAGTTGGTAGCCCTAAGCCTTACAGTTTTTGACAAGTAGATTTTTAAAGTTTTTACTTCTTTTTGGACATTGGTTGCCATAGCAACCAGAGTTCTGCATGGAATCAAATTCTTTGAACAACTTTGAAAGAGGTTGACCCAAGAAACATTTCTGCCTAGTTTGGTAAAAATCCAACAAGTAGTTTAGGAGAAGATGTCATTTTAAGAAAAAGTTGATGACGGACAACGCACGACAAATGATGCACGGCGACAGACACAGGGCGATCACAATAGCTCACCTTGGCACTTCGTGCCAGGTGAGCTAAAAATAAAGCAGCAAGGATAGAATTATGGTTCTTGTATGCAAAATACATTCTATTCATGATGTGTGTCACTGAAGTTAATTGAATTCTGGGCATGTAAAATAAAGTCATGGCATGCATGAAATCATTTGAACACTATTGCACAAACACTCAAACATGATTGTTTTGACTATGTTCAGCTTACTATATTGCAAGTGCAACAAAAATCAAAATACCCATAACGAGCGAACTGAAGTTACATTTATCTATGCAGTTTATAATTCAAAATTTAAATCATTTTTGTACACAACTGTTCACTTCCCGGCAGCAAATTGCAGAGAGTATACATAGTCTAAAACCAGGAAATGAGAAATCGTTTTTCTTTCATGACAATTTAAAAAGCTCTCGTTTCATAATGGCCCATGAATTAAGTCTACTTGATGTGCAAATTTCAGCAAAATTCCATCATCATTCAACTTCGATCATTAAATCATACAATGCATAATCTTTGCAAACAGCATAACCCCATAACCTACTGAATAATTCAACCCTTCACTCCATAAATACGCGTTTATATGCCTTTCATTTGCAAACAGAGAAGACCCAGATCAGATGGCTCCTGTAGGAGCCATCTGATCAGGGTCTGCTCAGTTTGCTTACGAAATAATCTAGATATGCTTTTACAGTTTCTATCTAGGCAAAAAACTCGATCCATGCATCCATGTGCTATTACAACAATTAACCTAATTAACGTTCATTAAGACATTATAAATATGTCATCATTTCTTATATGAATATTCATGGTGTATTCATGGTGTAAAAGGGTTCAACTAGCTCCTCCCTTTCTGATTAACCCTTTCCCTGTTCTGTGTCCATTCCAAATTTCAATACCTACTGAATATTCATAGATAAAATGATTATAACGAAATATGGAAGATGGAAAATTGTAGCCATTTGAGAAAGTAAAGACACAGATCTTTGTAATTCTATTAGCAAACAGAGTAGACCCTGATCAGACGGCTCCTCTAGGAGCAGTCTGATCTGGGTCTACTCTGTTTGCAAAAAAGTGAAAACATGTTTATATGAGGGAAAGGGTTAAACAAAAAACTGCATCAAATTTATCATTGAAAAAAATGATTTTTATGATAAACAGTGAAAACCCTGATCAAAGGGGCACCCTTTAAAGCCCTTTCATCTGGGTCTACACAGTGTTTGCTAAGGTCTTATAATCGGTCCCTGCACTTTAAGTGTTAAAGCTCTTTCATCTGGGTCTACACAGTGTTTGCTAAGGTCTTATAATCGGTCCCTGCACTGTAAGTGTTACAATCTGGGTCTACACAGTGTTTGCTAAGGTCTTATAATCGGTCCCTGCACTTTAAGTGTTACGTTCAAGTGGTCAACATATTTGAAATGATACAACAATTTTTCTCAAATAATTGATGCTTGACGTGCAAAAACAATGATCACTTTATTCCATTAATATTTCCATTTCAAAAATCAATAATTGAATCATCAAAATTAAAAAGCAAAGTCTTTGTTTTGACAAGTCAATTTGGCACAATTTTGATAACTTTAGCCTTTTCCTTTATATAAGTGCTTTTTCACACCTTTGCAAATCGAGGGCTTGGTGCAAAACTATTCTAACTCCTTCACTTTGTGAAGGAGTTAGAATAGTTTTGCACCAAGCCCTCGAAATAGAGTAGACCATGATCAGATGGCTCTTACAGGATCTGCTGTTTACTTAACCCTTTCCTCCATAAATACACCTTTCACACATATGTAAAAGTCGCTTCTTGAAACCATTGTGATAAATAGAGCATAAAAAAATTATGCTCCAATAGGAGCAAATGTTCTATTTATCACAATGATTTCAAACCACAAAATTCTAAAATTTTCCTTTTCTCTAGATAATGCTCCTTTTCGGTAGATTTATTTCAAAGAGGTTGGATCTAAAAATAGCCTATGGGGGAATGGGTTAAGAAATTATAATAGTGCCGACTTTACAGTTTCTACCAATACCAAAACATAATGTACATAATATGCCATAATAAAAATTCATGTAATAAATATTTATGACATCATCATTTCCTACATGAATATTCAACAGGGAAAAGGTTTAACTAAACTGACATAGAAGCAAATAATACAGACCCTGAAGGAGCAATTTGATCTGGGTCTACACTACTTGCCTAAGTTTGTCAAAATTCTTAGGTTAACTAGAGCAGGTATGTTTTCTACATATAAGTGATTGTTCATGTAAAATGCAAACAGAGTAGACTCAGATCAGATGGCTCCTGTAGCAGCTGTCTAATCAGGGTCTGCACTGTTTGCAAAAATGACATTTATAATAGACCTTTCATTCATTTCATACATAAACATACATCAGGGAAAAGGTTAAGAGTACACAAAACTATCTCTTAAAACTTTAAATGTGTTTTCAAGCATTTGCAAACAGAGTTAGACTCAGATCAGATGGCTCCTATAGGAGCCATCTGATCAGGGTCAGCTCTGTTTGCTAGTTGAAATTGAAAGATCTGTTTCTTTACTTTCTAAAATGGCTAGAATGTTCCACCTTCGATATTTCATTCTACATGTAACTATTTTGTCCATGACTATTCAGTAGGTGTTGAAATTTTCAATAAATACAGAACAGGGAGAGGTTAAAACTTTTCTAGAACTTGTCCACTTGCACTAATGACTGAGCTTATCTCCATTGATTTTAGACTGTATCATATTATTTGATTACTAATAAAACACATACATCTACATTTTTTATCGTTAGTTCAAATTAAAAAAACAACCAAGAGAGCCATGATGAACCTGACATCGCTCAGCGGACAATCAGAGGATTTTGTAGAGGACCTGAACATAATGCTATGTGCCAACTATGAAAGCTGAGAACCTTCCAGTTTAACCCTTTACCTGATAGAAGCGGCTTTTAGCGTGTTTGATTTATTCCTCCGCTGAAGAAAATAGTTCAAATTCATACAGTCATGAAGATATTGCATAATAAATATTTTCTATATCCTAGTAGGTGGTAGCTTAAAGCAGGCTGAAAGTAAAGCAGAATGCGCCTTAAGGCGCATTCTGCTTTACTTTCAACCTGCTTTAAGTGGTCATATGTCTTCAAAACTAGAAACAGGCTATTGGGTAAAGGGTTAAGAGGAGAAGAATTTCAAAGTTTTCATTATATATTTCTATTGAAAACTGGCCACCCCTGGGGCAAGGCCAATTTTGACCCCAGGGGCATAATTTATAAAACTTTTGTAGATAACCTGAACATGATGCTATGTGCCAAATATAAAAGCAGATAACCTTCCAATTTCGAAGAAGAAGATTTTCAAAGTTTTCACTATATGTTTCTATTGAAAACTGGCCACCCCTGGGGCGTAGCCAATTTTGACCCCAGGGGCATAATTTATATAACTTTTGTAGAGGACCTGAACATGATGCTATGTGCCAAATATGAAAGCTGAGAACCTTCCAGTTTCAGAGGAGAAGATTTTCAAAGTTTTCATTATATATTTCTATTGAAAACTGGCCACCCCTGGGGCAAGGCCAATTTTGACCCCAGGGGCATAATTTATAAAACTTTTGTAGATAACCTGAACATGATGCTATGTGCCAAATATAAAAGCAGATAACCTTCCAATTTCGAAGAAGAAGATTTTCAAAGTTTTCACTATATGTTTCTATTGAAAACTGGCCACCCCTGGGGCGTAGCCAATTTTGACCCCAGGGGCATAATTTATATAACTTTTGTAGAGGACCTGAACATGATGCTATGTGCCAAATATGAAAGCTGAGAACCTTCCAGTTTCAGAGGAGAAGATTTTCAAAGTTTTACTTTATGTTTCTATAGAAAACATTAGGCACCCAAGGGGCTGGGCAAATTTTGACCCCAGGGGCATAGTTTATATAAATTTGGTGGAGGACCTACAGATGATGCTATGTGCCAATGGTGAAAGATGAGAACTCTGTAGATTCAGAGGAGAAGATTTTTACAGGTTCAAATTGTTGACGCGGGGTGACGGATGACGCACGACGCACACCGCACGACGGACATCAGGCGATCACAAAAGCTCACCCTGAGCACTTTGTGATCTGTTGAGCTAAAAACATTCTAAAAAGTCTTTAACCCTTTGAATATGACTATTCATGTAAGAAATAAAGGTATCATGAATTTTAATTATATGAATCTTTACAATGGCATATTATGATAACAGGAAGTTTTGGGTATTATGGAAGAACCTGTAGAATCTATATCATTCAATAAGCAAACAGAGCAGATCCTGATCAGACAACTCCAAACAGACACCCTCTCATTGGGTCTGCTCTCTATGCAAATGTGGCAGAGGGAAACTACAGTAGAACCCCTCTAATGCGATCACTTAATGAATAAACACGGGTCTCTAATTATAAGCAGGTGGTTGCTTAATGCAGGGCAAAAGTAATGCAGAAAGCTCCTTTCTGCATTACTTCTGTCCTGCATTAAGCTCCCATCTGCATCTAGCACCCAGTATTATACCTATTTTAGGTGGTCACATCGGCGGGGTTTTACTGTACCTGCCTTTACATAAATTGCTATGTTTATTCAATAACTAATTGCAGAAAATAAATTCTACTCTATATGAACATGTTAGCATGAAATAATCACTTAATTAACTTAATTTTGATAGATAAATTGTTGGCTTAAACAAAACTGTTGGCTCAGAACTATATAATTTCATAAGCAAACACAGCAGACCCAGATTTGATGGCTCTGACCTGGCTCTGCTCTGTTTGTAAAGGCATGAAAAGGCATTTACATGAGGGAAAAGTATAAATTTATTGATAAAGTTTACAATCACATAACTGTATATTCTTGGGAGCATGTATGAATCTTAATGTTATAATTTATTCAAGCACAATTGTCATGCAATTAAAGAGGAAGTCCCTACAATGAACGCATATTTTCAATAATATTATAAAACTTAATATTTGTTATGTTCAATCATTATTATGAAGATTGTCAATTTGAACTTATATCGAAAAATGCGCCTGTGATACAAAATAAACTGTTTTCATTGACACTTATAATTTTTGTTCTACAACAAAATATTATCGGCCTTGGTTGAACAGTTAAGGAAACTAAAACGCGAGCCGAATAAATACTAATACATTGCCAAATAACATATCAAACATATGAAAGTTGTGTCTTCTTCAGTGTTTATTCGATTGGTTTTCTTCAGATATACTTCTTTTCAGCATATAAACAAATGAGTTTTGTATAGTGTAGGAACTTTTGAAATGTAGGGACTTCCCCATTAAGTGGTCAACCCTTTACCTAATGAATATTCATGTAAGAAATAATAACATCATGAATATCAATTGGCTAATTTTCTTTATAAGGGAATATAACATTGAAATAATATCGGCCATGATAGAGACTGTAAATCAGATTCAGATCCATGTAATTCCAAAAACAGCCAAAGCAGACCCAGATCAGGTAACTCCTATAAAAGCAATATGACCTGGGTCTACTCTATTTGCAAAGGTGTCAAAAGATGTCCCTATTGCTACCGTATATCAGATAAAGATTTTATGAAATCTCATCCCCTTACTTTATAATCCTTCCTTGTTACACCTTTTTCAAACAGAGTAGATCAAGAGCAGACAGCTCCTGTAGGAGCAGAACTGTTACAGAACTGGTTCTGTGCATGCAGTATGCTATGGCAATTTCACATTTTTACAAAAGAATCAAATTAATTAATATTCTTCAGGTAAATGGTTAACTCTTTGAATGTGGAAACGAGTGCACTGGCATTTGCAAACAGTGTAGACACAGATCAGAAGGCTCCTAGAGGATTGTCCTCTGATCTGGGTCTGCACTGTTTGTTATTCAAAACCCTGTAGTAAATTTAAGCCTTTCATAATAAATGGACTGTTACAAGTTAACCCATTCCCTCATAGGCTAATTTTAGATCCAACCTCTTTGAATAATTCTACCAAAAAGGAGCATGTACTAGTCTAGAGAAAAGGAACATTTTAGAATTGTGTAGTAGTTTTGAAACCATTGCTCCTATGGAGCAAATGCTCTATTTATCACAATGGTTTCAAAAAGTGACTTTCATAGAGGCATAGAAAGGCGTATTTATGGAGGAAAGGGTTAAACAATGATTGACTATTCCATTTTGAATGCTCTACCAGCTCTTTTTGAGAGAGAATGCTATGAGCTGCTCCTTGGGTAATAACTATTTTGCTTCAGTCTGCGTTCATTCTCAAACATCTGATTGGTCAGGTTTTGAGCAAGCTCAAAATCTGACCTATCAAATACTTGCGAATAAACACAGACTCAGAAGGTCTGTAAGTTTGAAATCTGGTATACCTGTAACCTGTTAGACTTACCAAAATATTCATCTGCTTCATAGATATCCAAAGCCAGCTTGGGATACATGTTCAGTAGTATTTTAGCAGTTTCCACATGTTCAGCACTATCCATGAGGAATAGTAAATGCAGCGGGGTCTCGCCAACCCCTCCACGTTTATTAAGATCCCAGCATGCCTCATGAGGGTGCACTTTATTAAAACTGTTCTGTTCCTCCACATTAAACTCAGCTAAAAGTTCTTCATCAGACTTTGTTTCCCATGCAAACGAACCCTGAAATTGTTTTAAAAAAAAAAAGTTTAACAATTCTATAAAGAAATGTAATGAACATGACACTATCATCATCAAAAAATTGTAAATAAAAATATTGTTTCATAAATTCTTTATTTAACCCATTACCTTATAGGCTATTTTTAGATCCAACCTCTTTTAATAAATCTACAGAAAAGGAGCATTAACAAGAGAAAAGGAAAATTCCAGAATTTTGAACATGTAGTTGGAAACCATTGTGATAATAGAGCATTAATTTTGCTCCTATAGGAGCAAATGCTCTATTTATCACAATGGTTTCAACAGGTGACTTTTGCAGAGGCATCAAAAGGCGTCACTATGAGGGAATGGGTTAAACATTCATGTAAGAAAAAAGTTACATTATGCATATCTATAAGCTGAATTTTTATAATGACATATGTACACAAGATGTTATGGTATTGGTTGAATACAGTATATATTATAATTTCACAAGCAAACAGAGGAGACCTTGATCAGACGGCTTCTCTATGAGCCATAAGTTCTGGGTCTAATCTATGTACAAAGGCATAAAAAGGTGTTCATATGAAGGAAAGTCTCGGATAAATCATTTCTTGTCATTTTTATCATTTTACTGCATAGAGATGTCTTTTCACGTCTTTGTAAATACTGTAGACCCAGATCAGATGAATCCTGTAAGAGCTGTCTAACCTGGGTCTGCCCTGTTTAATGAACTATTATATTGCCATGGCAAAATACCCTTCTGTTCATATTGCTATTATAAAAGCTCAGCTAATTAATATTCATGCAGTCATTTTTTTCTTACTAATTTTTTTCATAAGGTTAAAGGTGCTCTGACTAATAGAGTAAGAAAATATACATAAATTCTGCATGTGCTCAACATTGTTTAGAAAGTGGATAAACATCCACCTTTAAGTCTTAGTTTTATACAACAAAAATATGAAAAATAAGGATATCTTCTAAATGGATGTTCACCTTTTGCCTCATAGACACTCATGTAAGAAATAATCACATCATGAATATTCATTAGCATGAACACAGAAATTTTGGTAAATGCAGAGACTGTAGAATCAGACCAGGCTATATATCCAAATACTTACGGGAATTTGAGGGGAGATTGGCCGTCTCTATATACTTAGGGTTTGGAAGGGAGATTGATTGGCTGTCCAAATACTTGGAGGTAATTATATAGAATTTGGATGGGAGATTGCTTGTCCAATTATTTAGGAGGTAATAAGGATTTGGAGGGGAGATTGGTTGTCCAATCATTTAGGAGGTAATAAGGAGTTGAAGGGGAGATTGGCTGTCCAATCATTTAGGAGGTCATTAGGATTTGGAGGTGAGATTGGCTGTCCAATCATTTAGGAGGTAATTAGGATTTGGAGGGGAGATTGACTGTCCAAATATTTAGGAGGTAATAAGGATTTGGAGGGGAGATTGGCTGTCCAATCATTTAGGAGGTAATTAGGATTTGGAGGGGAGATTGACTGTCCAAATATTTAGAAGGTAATAAGGATTTGGAGGGGAGATTGGCTGTCCAAATACTTAAAGGTTATTCAGATTGGAAGCGGAGACTGACTACCCAGTTACTTCAGAGTAATCAGAATTTGTAGTTCAGATTTGCTGTTTCAGTACTTAGTGGTAATCAGGATTTGGACAGGAGATTGGCTGTCTGAAAACATAGAGTAATTAGAATATGGAAGGAAGATGGGCTGAATGATTACTTGGGGAGTAATTAGGATTCAGAAGTGAGATAGTTTGTCTGAATACTTAGGCCTAATTAGAATAAGTTCACGAAAGAGTCCTGGACCAATTAATCTTATAGAATGTATGTCAGAGTTATGTCCCTTGGACTACATACAGTGAAGCTCACTTATAACGAAGTCCTCGGGACCCACTGATTTCTTTCGTTATATCCAAATTTCGTTATATCAGGTCCGTTTTACTATATGTAATCAGAGAGGGGGAATAAATTCTATTTTGTTATAAGCAGTATTTCGTTATATCCAAGTTCGTTATAAGTGAGCTTCACTGTAATCAACTTATGATGGTTATTACATGTTTGAAGTTACATGTCAATAGCTTTGTTATGTAGAAAAATTGACTTGAGCACAAAATATGCCGCAAAAACTCAAACTTAGTAATTATAGTGTAATCCTAATGAAAATTACTGGTACACAAGTTCCCAGTAGGAAGGATTCCACTTAACTTTCTGCAAATTTTGTGAAAAAACTGAAGAAGAAGCTTGGACAAAATTCTGTCTTGGGATGGAATTGATGGACAGACAGACATACAGACAGACAGACAACATGATTCCAGGTTACAGGGTCTGCTTAATGTTTGCTAGTGGAATTATGCAGATCTGACTCTACACTGTTTATCATGGCCAAACAGTTCTGTGTTTATATATATGCCATTATAAAAATTCAGCAAATTAATATTCATGATGTCATTATTTCTCAAAGGACCATAGCTCTGGTGTTTCTAGATCAATATGAGTGATACATGCAGGGCTGCGTTTCCCTATGGTACTAAACATTTACATTAACCCTTCGCTTGCTGAATTTTAAAATATCTCTCTCCTTCTTTACCCATGCCCTGTTGTATAATTACATATATCTTCACTGTGTACAAGCATTTCTCTGTGCAATCACTGCTGTGGAGTGCAATGGTTGCACAATCAACTTGTAAATAGTGCAGACCCTGATGAGACAGCTCCTGCAGGAGCTGTCTCATCTGGGTCTTCACTATTTACAGGTAGGTATATTGACGCGATTAGCAAGCGAAGGGTTAAAAAACCCAACTCGAAATGGATTCTGAGATGGTTTCTGGAACTCTGGTGTTCAATGATCAAGTTTCATAGAATGACTCCAAACATTTTCGAATACAAAGGGCCCGAACTCTAGTGTTTCAAGGTCAATGTGAATAATACCTGCAGCACCGCATTTTCTTATGCTACTGAATGCTTACACAAAGTTTCATGGAAAACTGAGAAAAATGGCTCAAAAAAGACAAAAAATGTTTCGCAAATAAAGGGTCATAACTCTGGTGTTCCAATTCGAGGTCAATGTACATGATACTTACAGGGCAACATATCCTTATGCTTCTTAATACTTTCACAAAGTTTCATAGAAAATGCCAGTTCCTCAGAAATGGCTCCGGACAGACAGAAAAAATAGGTTATATACATGTATTTTGCAGAGAAGGGGCCATAATACTACATGTAATAATGATACTTGTAGTGCTGCATTTTCTTATGCTACTTAACATTTTCACAAAGTTTCAAACAGAAACTCTAAACAGCTTCTGAGAAATGGCTCCGGACAGAAAAAAGGTTACTGTTTTCACAAACAAAGGGCCATAACTCTGGTGCTCCATAATCAATGAGAGTGTTACTAGCAGACTCACATTCCCTTATGGTACTAAACATTTACATAAAGTTTCAAAGAAAATCTCCCAGATATGACTCCGGGATGCACCGATGGATGGACAACTCCAAAACTATATCAATCTGCCTCAGCGAGGGATAATAAACATTGGGATCTATAAGAGCAGGTGGTTGTTTATACAGGATTATATGGTATAACATACGAAAAGTGACCACATAATCAATAAACATGGGATCTATAGATAAGAACAGGTGGTTGTTAAATGTATGACAAAAGTATTGCAGACAGCTCCTAAAGGGCCTTTCTGCATAACTTTCATCCTGCATTATGCTATCATGTCTTAAAAGCCTTAACCCATTCCCAAATATTGACGCCTTTTAACGTCTCTGTAAAAGTCACTTTGTGAAACCATTGTGATAAATAGAGCATTTGCTCCTGTGGAGTAAATGCTCTATTTATCCCAATGGTTTCAAAACTACACAGTTCAAAAAAATGTCCTTTTCTCTAGTAAATGCTCCTTTTCAGCAGATTTATTCAAAGAGGTTGGATCTAAAAAATAGCCTATGAGGGAATGGGTTAAATCAGGTTACTTTTGATATTTGCTGTTGACAGGTTTAACTATACATGGTTCCTCACAAATGACAAAATATGTGTCTTGTTTAGCCTAATGACGGCATAGAGAGCCAAATATTGACATCATGACGCGATACAAAAATCCATTAATACCCATAAAAATGGAAATCTTGCTACAAATAGAACAGATTTTACGTATACATGACGAAGGTTGTCATATCCGGGAGCTATCGATGATCACACTGACATTCATAAAAATATTTAGCGTACTTGACCTGTCAACGAAATCTGTTAACCCTTTGAATGTCGAATTTTCAAAGTGGGATGGCCCATTCTCTATTATAAGTGTTAAAATATTGAGTCCATTCAGTATGGAAGACTTCAATTTGCTACAGGATTGTGAATGACAAACAGGGCAGACCCTAACCAGACCCTGATCAGGCTCCCCTAGGAGCCCTCTGATCTGGGTCTACACTGTTTGCAATTTTGACAGTACACCTATTTCCCATATTCAAGGTGTTAAGAGTAACAATTGCTGATAATGCTTATAGCTCTTTCAATTCTGAAATTTCAAAGTGGTTAGTGCTAGGGGAAATCAATGTTTAACCCTTTACCTGATAAAAACTGTATACCCAGATCAAATGGCTCCTGTAGGAGCTGCACATGTGTTACAGACCAGGATCTGCTCTGTTTGCTTATGGAATGACATAGATCTTATGGAATGACATAGATCTGACATAGATCAATTCTACAGCTACTATATAGCAGTATTCTACAACCCTGGCCAAAATACATCCTGTGTTCATGAACCGTTATAAAAAAATCAGCAAATAAATATTCATTATATAGACCCGATTCTACAGATAATATGCCATTGCCAAAATTTCCTGTATTCATAAGCTTTGAACATTAACCCATTCCCTCATATTGATGACTTTTGAAGACTCTGTAAAAGTCACTTTGTGAAACCATTGTGATAAATAGAGCATTTGCTCCTATAGGAGCAAATGCTCTATTTATCACAATGGTTTCAAACTATAACATTCTAAAATTTTCCTTTTCTCTAGTTAATGCTCCTTTTCGGTAGATTTATTCAAAGAGGTTGTATCTAAAAATAGCCTATGAGGTAATGGGTTAAAACTCACCTAATCAATATTCATGAAGTCATTATTTCTTACATCAGGTAAGGATGAGTATATTACCCAGGTAAAGGGTTAACCCTTACTGTACTATGTGCGGGACACGAGCCACTAATGTACTTTGCAAACAGTGTAGACCCAGATGAGAGGGTCTCCATTGTTTGTCATATTACACTTTTCTCTAGAAAAATCCCTAAATATTTACCGTAAGCTTGACCTGTTTGAATTTTGGAATAGTCCATTTGAAAAGTCAGCGTTATAAGGGTTAAATACTGGGTTATGTTAGCAGTGGGTGTATTAGCAGAAAAGGCAAAATAACTTAATGTAGATACTTAAATTATTATGTCTGAAGTGGATTTCAATGTCTGTGGGTATGTAAGATTGACTAACATAGCCAAGTTCAAGTGACCAATATGGCAAGGTTCAAATTGTACATGTAACCAATATGGCAAGGTTCAAATCGTACATGTAACCAATATGGCAAGGTTCAAATCGTACATGTAACCAATATGGCAAGGTTCAAATCGTACATGTAACCAATATGGCAAGGTTCTAATCGTACAGTCATGTAATCAGTATTTGACACACTCTATATAGTTGAGTGTCACAGCAATAAACAAGATTCAATAACTGTTTCTCTGTTTAATATTCAAAAACAAAATACTATTGTCATGAATATTAATGAGCCAAACTATTTTAACCCATTCCTCATATAGGTTAAAACTTTCCAAATAATCATGGTTATAAATGGAGAAAAAATATAATTAACCGAAATTACACCATACAGGTTTATTCTATTTATTTCGATCTTTTGCTGCTTATAATTTTCACATCTATGATTATTTATGCAAACAGTTTAGACCCAGATGAGAGGCTGAGTAACTTGGCATCTCATCAAGATCCAAACTGTTTGTTACTGTGGTAATGTTTTTTTGAAAATAAATTGGGAGAAATTTAAACCAGCGAACATTGCTGCAGACGACACATTTTGCAGACGATAATATTTGACAGCGAAAGAGTTTTAACTGTTTTACTTTCTTATTCTCATATGAATGCAAAGTAAAGCTAACAAGGGATTTAACAGTTACAGCAACTTATGCTGTTAAGTGATCAATATTTAACCCCTTTACCTGTTCAATATTCTCGTAAGAAATAAGGACATCGGGAATGTTTATTAGCTGAAATTCTATAACGATACATGAACACACAGGGTATTTTTTTGCCTCGACAGAAACTGTTAACCTATTCCTCCATGGATATTCATGTAAGAAATAACCATGCATATTTATGGAGTTAAGGGTTAAAACCCATCTGTATAATTCCATAAGACATTATGAGCACTTATTTATAATGGTTTATGAACACAGAACTTTTTGAACTGTAGACTCAGATCATCCATACAATTCTACATGTATTAACACAGCAGACAGCTCCTACTGATATCAAAAGGTGTATCTATGAGGTAATGGGTGAACTTTATCAAGCCTTCGGAAACAGCGTAGACCAAGATCAGATGATTCCTGTAAGTGCTGTCTGATCAAGATCTGCTTTATTTGCATATCAGATCTATATTATATTTTAAATGAATCTAGCAGAATCTGATCTTATAGGAGCCATCTGATCTGGGTCTACTCTATTTACAAATGCATGAACAGGCATTTATATGAAGGAATCTTTTGTACTGTATTAATTACCTCCTGTTTTTTAAGATTCCTGTTTCCAATTAATATAAGTTCACTGAACCCTTTCCTCCATGAATATTCATGTAAGAAATACTGACTTCATGAGTATTTATAAATTAGATTCATTTTTATAATGGCATATGCACACGGGATATTTTGGCCATGAGAGAAACTGTAGAAGCACTTATTCAAAACTACATTATATTATATTCTCAGCAAAGAGAGCAGACCCTGGGTCTACTCTGTCTGCAAAGGCGTATTAATGGAGTAAAGGCTTAACCCTTCTCTTGCTGAATTTTAAAATAAGTGTCTCCTTCTTTACCCATGCCCTGTTGTATAATTACATATATCTTCACTGTGTACAAGTATTTCGCTGTGCAATCACTGCTGTGGAGTGCACTGGTTGCACAATCAACTTGTAAATAGTGCAGACCCTGATGAGACAGCTCCTGCAGGAGCTGTCTCATCTGGGTCTTCACTATTTACAGGTAGGTATATTGACGTGGATAGCAAGCGAAGGGTTAAGAAAGGTTCTACTGTATATAAGACCTTTACAAACAGTGCGGGAGCCCTTTGATCAGCGTCTGTGCTGTTTGTCTAAATAAACATTTCTTCGGTAATAAATTCCGATACAACTTTTAGTTTAATTAATATTCAGAAAAGGAGGAGCAAGTTTTAATTACTCAGCAGTTTGGGGTTAAAAATGGTTTATAATCATTCTTCTCAATTACATGAACAATTGTCCAATTGGTTACAGGGGAACGTTTTAATAATGCATGGACTATGAATTAACCATTCGCTTGCTATTCACGTCAATATACCTACCTGTAAATAGTGAAGATCCAGATGAGACAGCTCCTGTAGGAGCTGTCTCATCCAGGTCTGCACTATTTACAAGTTGATTGTGTAACCAGTGCACTCCACAGCAGTGATTGCACAGCGAAATACCTGTACGCAGTGAAGATATATGTAATTATACAACAGGGCATTGGTAAAGAAGGAGACATGTATTATAAAATTCAGCAAGAGAAGGGTTAAGAGATTTAAATTCTCATTGAGTATTCTTTTAACCCTTTCAGTGCTCATAGTCTAGCCATATCAGTATGAAGGGCTTAAACAAATTGCTAAAGGATATTTTGGATGACAAGCAATTCAGACATTGGTCAAAGGGCTCCTCTATGACCAATCTGATTTGGGTCTAGACTTTTTGCAAATGACAGTGCATACAAATGTTTAACCCTAAATGACCTACTATGGACATAAGTAAAGCCCCTCTAAATTGGACATCAGTAAAGTCCCACTAAACCGGACGTTAAGTTTAGCATAAATATCAGTCTTGGAAACAGGTGGCAGCTTAATGCAGGGTGAAAGTCATGCAGAAAACTCCTTATTGTGTACAATTGTACACAAGAAGAATTCAACCTTCTGCACTCTCTGCAAATATTGTCATCTGCTTCAATTCTAAAAGTCTTCAACATACGTTTTTTTCTCCCCATCTCTAATCAGAAACAGTGTGTCGTCAGATCGAGTGTCAAACAGTTTGGATCCTGATGAGACGCCAAGTTACTCGTCAAACAGTTTGGATCCTGATGAGATGCCAAGTTACTCGGTGTCTCATCTGAATTCAAAATGTTTGCAAAGGTTATCACAACAATGGCTGAAGGTAAAGAGTCTCCCGTACTTTATTGCCAAGTTCTTGATTAGTAATTCTACCTAGGGGGCAGGTTCTTCGACTACAGAACCTGTACATCAATCTTATCTAAACTGAATGCTGAGATTTAACACTTATCTTGCTGTGTGAAAAAAATAACATCTGGTCAAATTTGGATCTGGAGCAATTTTGACTGCTTCAGGCTTGATCAAAATTTTGAGAAACTATTGACTGAGTGTCAAACAGCTTGGATCCTGATGAGATACAGAGTTGCTCTGGATCAAAGCTGTTTGCAAATGCGAGTCAGGATGCGAATAGCGGGATAACTGTTAACACTTTCTCTGTTTTATGTTTATTTCAAATTTCAATACCTACTGAATATTCATGGAAAAAACAGTAATAATGAAATAGAGAAGGTGGAACATTGTAGCCATTTAAGAAAGTAAGGACGTAAAACTATCAAATTCCATTAGGCAAACAGAGTAGACTCTCATCAGACGGCTCCTATAGGAGCTGTCTGATCTGGGTCTACTCTGCTTGCAAATGTTTGAAAACATGTTTATATGAAGAAAAAGGTTAAAGGCCAACTAATTCATTCATTGAACATCAGAGAGCTGTAAGAAGAACCCTCTGATCATGGTCTGTACTGTTTGTCGTTCAAAAATCTGTAGCAACTTGTACCTTTTCATACTGAATGGACTCTTTTTCTATTGTTTAACACTAATGGGGGCATTCCACTGTGTTTAACCCAATCATTCATATAAACGCCTTTTCATGCCTTTGCAAACAGATTAGACCACTCCTACAGGAGCCATCTGATCTGGGTCTGCTCTGTTTACTTATGATATGATATAGATTTGATTCTACAGTTTTTGTCAGAGCAAAAAAACTTCTTTAGAATGTTTACACTATAAAAATTCAACTAATAAATAATCATGATGTCATTGGGCTGCCAACAGGCAGCCCATACTTTGAGAGGTTTCAATGTAGCATATGATTTACTGCGGTCCTGTGTTTCTATAAAATCTACTCTTTTTAATGACCAAGATTTACTGTGAGACTAGTTTTTATTTGTTTATATTAATTTTATTTATTTTATTTATTTTTATCTATATTTTTTTCCCAGCGATCGCACATACAATCATGTATTTTTATCGGGGTTATATTTTTTTAACTTTTCTGCCACGACCTCTTTGCATTTGAAAGCTCTAAGTAGTGAATTAGGTATAAGTAATTAAATTTCACAAGCATAGCAGACACCGTGGTCCAATGGTTACAGTGTTGGCTTAGGAAACTTGAGGTCGTGGTTTCGATCCTTGGTAGAAGCCGAAACCTTTTTCTTAGCTACCTTAGTTTTCGTGTTTTTTGTTTATAAAGTCCTTTTTTAACTCACGGTTTTGTTTTCAGGTGACACATTTTGCATATTTCTCCATTGTGCATGACCTTTTCCTCTAAATGTATATAACTTATACTAACCTGTTGTTAATTTGGGGGCATGTAAGAGAAAAAGGTAATAGGCATTGAGTTAACCTATTTGAATAATTTCATGTAAACTAAAGGTAATCTTAAAGAATCAGCTGTTTAGTTCTGAGACTAAACGAAGTCTTGAATAATTAGTTGTTTTGTTCGAAGTGTAGACCTTTATTGTCGATACATGTACAAGCCACGTGTATAGCGGGTACGCATGCAAATGTATGCGGCAATACCTTATTCGGTAGAGCACATGCTTTACGTTGTATGGGTTGTGAGTTTGAATCCCAGCCCAGGCCCCCTTTTTTTTTTTTTGCTGTAAGTATGGGAGTTTATATGCCTATTTAGCAGTAGTTATGTGAAGTGTTTGATGAAATTAATGGTGAATTTCGTATGGTGCTAGAAGCTTTGTGATTTAGCATAAATTAAATTTACTTGTGAACAGCACTTAATGTGATAATGGTTTCTACGTCTGTGCAAGTGAATAACATTGATCTGTGACATAATGTGTATTATTGGTGTTATACACAAATCATGGCTCATTAAAACATTCCCCCTATTCTGCTATTTATTATTTTATATACATGTAGTCATGTTTCCCCATGTATCTGTTAATTAAAAATCACTTTGATATGGCTACCTGTAATCTAGTAGCAGCCAAGTTTACATGTTTTGTTACCTTGTCTCCAATGGATAGTGAAAATGAAAATTGACCATGAAGTTTTCAAAGAAAACTCAACATCAAATAGACTGTTAATGTTTGATCTTCCATTTCCATTACTGAAATTCCATCATGACATTTCCATGATTTTACCCAACTCTGCAAATGTTTTCAATTTAAGGATATTAAAACCCCGTGAAATGTTCCATGAGTCAAGGATGTTACAATGATATGGTTGGGTAGCTCAGACAGAGCAGAAGATAAAGGTGCATATTCAAATACTAAAATCCTCATTTTTCAACCAACACACTTTACGATTCTACGTTGTCTCAAATAGACGATTCTATGTTGTTTAATAGACGACCCTATGTTATGACCACTCTTTAGAACAATCCCAAAGAGTGGTCACATTTTAGGGTTTGTTGGAGAAACTAGAAAACTGACTCAATCAGAGAGGGCCCTGCAGATTATCTTTTGTTGAATATGGCATTTATGATCAATCAAGAGCAGATATATATATAACTCTGGACATGGTGATCTCATTCAATCCAAAACCTATAGCAGGTGTTTTCCTCTAATAATACTAAGCATTAGGCCCTTAATATGAACCAAATATGTGAAGTACTGTTTGAGTTATCATGTTACATCAAAAGTGTTGACAAAAGTTTATGGCATTTTTGATGAATCAAGGGCAGATAACTTTAGACCAAATCAAAAACTATATACCGTATTTCCTCTTATAGACGCTCCCGGGCGCGATGCAAAACGCAGACAGGGGGCTCTTATTTCATACCAAAAATTCGGAGTTTTTACTATGTCCGTCACGGTAGAGACTGTATAGGCTAAAGAATGATACATTGCGTACTCTGAAATTTAATCATATTTGCGCCGATATAAAACTTGAAATAACCCGCAGACATCCTACTTGGTTCATTTGTTGACCGAAATCATTTATTTCAAACTCAATCTTCGGTAGATTTATGACTTTTAAAGTGAAAGTAAGAATCGTATTTACCTTTCAAGGTTCAACTTCCGCTAAACTGCTCTGTAGTAAAATTATCAACGGAAGTTACGGGTGTGTAGGTACGGTCTAAACGGAAATGTTTGAAGACCCTTCCGCTTTACCGTAATACTTGTAAAATACTACTGTAGAATATGCACTATACAGAAATGGGGGAAACTGGACGAAGACGGAAATTGAGAACGAACAAACATTGTTTTAATCCGTTAGGCAAGTGGAGAAAACAGAATCACCTTTCCATTAGGTATGGGAAATAGTGACAAAATTAGAATTAAAGAGCGATATGTAGGTGAGTCGGTGTTAAATGAATTGCTTGCAGAAGTGACATGTATACATGGTTTACAGCACCGAATAATCAGATACCAACGCCTTTTGCAAACATAACAAGTCGAAGAGAAACAAAATAACCTACCGGTATGCAACAACAGTATAAAATAGTTTCATTGTAATTTGCTTTCCCTAATTACTACTAGTGATGATGCATTGAGTTTTCTTTTTCTTTTTTGACTTCGAGGTGAGGTGGGTGGGGTAAGTTGATCCCCCCGATGGCTTTTCGAAGCGTATATTATAGGGAGGGAGCTACTATTAGAGAGGGCGCTATAGAAAGGAGAAATATGGTAGGCGTCTTCCTCTGATGATACTAAGCATATGCCCTTAATATGTATTATGTAACCAATATGTGAAGTTCTGTTTGAGTTATCATGTCACATCAAAATGTTGACAAAAGTTTATGGCATTTTTGATGAATCAAGGGCAGATAACTCAAGACATAGTGATCTGATTCAACCCCAAAACAATAGGTGTCTTCCTCTGATGATACTAAGCATATGCCCTTAATATGAAACCAATATGTGAAGTACTGTTTGAGTTGTCGTGTCACACCAAAATTGTTGACAGACGGACGTTTCAACATTTGGGGTTTATGGGCTATTTCTTTTGAATTTGAAGTAGAATAAAAGAATAGCCCCTAAAGAACAAAGGAATTAGGAGCTAATGGACTGAACCTATTGTTCGCTATTGTTCTCTCAGTCTCTTTTACCCCCTAAACCTTAAATGTTCTCTCGGACAGACAGACAGACGGACAGACAGACGAACAGAAAATGTGATTCCTATAGGGCTCCTGCATTTCAATGCAGGGTCCTAATAAAGGAATTATTCCTGAAAATGTTTAAATTAATGCACCTTATCTGACCTCTTTTAAGTTTTACCAAAATGACCCTTAAAATATAAGGAAATTATTGAAATGTAGTTTCAGAAGAAAAAATATTTGAAAGTTTGATTACCGTCATATTTGGAAAACTAGCCTAACTCTGGCAGCTATACTTCATAACTCTTTACTGGATAGAAATGCCTTTTTAACACCTTTACAAACAGAGTAGACATACATCAGATGGCTCCGACAGGAGCTGTCTGATCAGGGTCTGCTCTGTTTTCTTATGGAATAATACAATTTCATTTATGCCAGAATCAGATCAATATTATTTTACAAGCAACAGAGCAGACCCTGATCAGATGACTTCTACAGGAGTCATGAGATCTGCAGTGTTGTGCCTAGGGCAAGCCTGAGGGACATTCAATTTTGTCCAATTAACATGACCAGCAGTCCTTAAAAAACTAATACCTGTCCATTGACTTATAATAGGAATGTGGCCCAAAACCTCAAATTGTCCCAGAAATATTGGGAACTAAACAAAACTCTTGACCTGGGTCTACTATGTTTGCTTAGAAGCATTAAAAGGTGTACCTATGAGGTATGATACACTTGATGATACACTAATAGTTACTCAACATCTCATCTTGATTAACCCTTTCCTCCATAAATACACCTTTCTACGCCTCTGTAATAACCACTTCTTGAAACCATTGTGATAAATAAAGCATTTGCTCTATTTATCACAATGGTTTCAAACTACAAAATTCTAAACTTTTACTTTTCTCTAGCAAATGCTCATTTTGGGTAGATTCATTCAAAGAGGTTTGGTCTAAAAATAGCCTATGAGGGAAAGGGTTAAACTGTTTGCCTCAAAGTTATCAAAAAATTTGACTGTTACTGAGAAAAGAGTTTATGCACCTGAAAGTGTATGCTGAAATTAATAACAGCTTCAAAAACATATATTTGCACTTGCATGTTACACACTGCATCCCTGTCGTTCATATTTGGAGTCGGCCAATGAGTACTTAAGCTGCTATTCAATTTTAGCATACCAATCTAGCATAAAAGGTGGCAATCTGTAGTATCTTTAAATGCTTCCATTGATTTTGCACCAGTAAAATCATTAAACCATTGATTGAGTCTTCAAATATACTGGCTGAAGTGTCTCATGTTCAATACTAAACTCTGCCTGCTATGGGTCTATCCAAATGTACCGTATATACTTTGCTACACTGCATGGCGATGCAATACTGGGTGACTGTGTTTTGGCAATGAATGAAACTGCTGATTATTGGCCCTGTTTTCCAGAGGTTCGGATAAGATGGGTAATTAAATGTAAAACATTTCCAAGAATAACTTGTTTATTTCTTCACCAAGCCCTACATTGTGACCACTCTTTCCAAGAATTGTCTCCTACAGGAGCCATCTTATCTGTGTCTACTATGTTTGGAAAGGTGTATTTGAGGAGTAAAATTTCCAAAGATGATAAAATCAAAGCTTGCATGCTTTCATTATAAGTACCCCTATGATTATTCATGTGAGAAATAATGACATCACAGATATTTAATTAGCTGAAGTTTTATAATGGCATAATTATGAACACAGTAATGTCTAGGCGAGGAAGAAACTATAAAATAATATCTTTATTACTTCTTTAAGCAAACAGAACAGACACTGATCAGATGGTTTCTATGTGGGATCTGGGTCTAAAGGTATATATCCATGAGATTAAATGGGTTAAGCAAACATTAATGATTAACAATTGTAGTATAAATGGAGTATAGAGCTAAGAATTAATTCAAATAAAAAATGGCATTTAGAAATTAATTACTATGAAAAAGGAAAGTGCATGATTGTGATGCCATTAACTGATGTCGCCAAATGGGCTGTTACAGTTTTGTACGCCAAATGGGCTGTTACAGTTTTGTATATTGTTCATAAATGGAGATTTCATTTGTATCTCTTGACAATGTGTATGAATTGCTATTATGTTGGATCAATTTACTGTTACATATTGTACACCGATACATCACACTCGGCATGTGAAAGTCTGCATTGCATTACCAGCATTGGGAGTGTGACTTTCAGAGTTGTAGATCTACATCAGGAATATTGTTCAGTATTCAGACGAGCAACTGAATGATAAATCTAATCCTTTCACTAATGTCACATGCAATGATGTGACTGGAAATGGCAAGAAACTCAATTTTAGTTTCTTGCTGAATGGAAAGATAAGTAGGAATAGTTGTGATTCAACATTGAGGCAGAGAAAATACCTGTACTTACCGGGAACACATGGCAAAGATGAACTCTTTCATAACTGGGTATACTAACTAGGTATAGAATTTATTTTAACCCTTTCCCTGTTCTATGTTAATTCCAAAGTTTAATGCCTTCTGAATATTCATGGACAAAATAGTTATAATGAAATATGGAAGGTGGAACCGGTAGCCATATTTTAGAAAGTAAAGAAACAAATCTTTCAAATTCCACTAGCAAACAGAGCAGACCCTTATCAGATGGCTCCTATAGGAGCCATCTGATCTGGGTCTGCTCTGTTTGCAAATGCATGAAAACATGTTTATATGAAGGAAAGGGTTTTTAAAATGAGCTTATTGTACAGTCCTACTTCAAATTAATAAACATTAAAGAGAAAGTGAATATTTACCAACAGTTTAGATTCTATTACAAAATGATATTTTACTCATTCAGCATGAACTATTTGCCATAAAAATGCAGATTCACCATTTGCACATAGAAGATTTGTGTCACTGTGTATAAAACAAACAAAAAATTAACTTTTACAGCACGGGACACGAGTCACTTAAGTGTCCTTTGCAAACTCCTGCAGGAGCCCTCTCATTAGGGTCTGCACAGTTTGTCATGTTACACTTTTCTTTAGAAAATCCCTAAATATTCACCATAAGCTTGACCATTGTTTGAATTTTGGAATAGACCATTTTAAAATTCAGCGTTGTAAGGGTTAAGTCAGGGACCCCCAAAACATACTAAGAGACTCTCAGAGTTGATGGTCCTGGGACCCCCCCATTTTCAAAATCCAAGGGAAAATCCTGGGAGAAAGCATAATTATACAGTAAAACCTAACTAATCTGAACATTCAAAATGTGTCATTATTAGCCTTTAAGACATGTGGTAGCTTAATGCAGGGTGAAAGTCATGTAAAAAGCTCCTCGGAGAGCATTAAGCAGCAACCTGCCTAAAAAGTTATCATTTCTTCCTGACTAAAAGTTTGAACCAGTAAATGCATAGATATCCAAGAATAAAGAATATTATGCGTCTTCATGACTCTCTGTGAGTTTCAACAGCTATTCGAAAAGAAATGCAACTGCTTTAACAACTTTTAGTTACATATTCTTTGAAATACTATCCTGTAGACTGTGCACACTACCCAATCAGTTGAAGCAATCTTGGAAACAAGCATACTGTTCATGTACTGAAACACTGCTGACCCCAAAGCATTTTTTGAAGTGAACCTACACCCAGCGAAGAAATTTTTCCATTTTGAAAATAAGAAAAGGTCACACAGGGTTAGATCTGGTAAGTGGGCTTGATGATCAAGCTTAGTAACTTGTTTTTTTTTCTCAAAAACTGGTGTGAAGGATCATTGTCGTGCAACAGGCAATTGTATTTCATTCTTGTAGAAGGTCAATACTTTAAATCTTTCCCTGTTCAATATAAAAAATTATTAAAAACTTGTTTCATAATATAAAATTATCTAATTAATGTTCATGATATCATTTATTCATGGAGTAAGGGTTAAGACAGGTGACAGCTTAATACAAGATGAAAGTCTCTCTCTCTCCTTCTGGGAGCTTTCTGCATGACCTTCCCTCTGCATTCATTGAGAAGCTACCTGCCTAAACATTCTCAGTTCTTTCAGATTCAAAGTTTGAATTAGGTCATAGACATCAGAAAAAAATGCTTGGATGCCAACAAATGTGCATCACTCTAATTTACAGGACAATTTTGAAATCTCAGGAATCAGTTTCTCAAAATTGGTTGGAGTTTTAACTAAACTTAAAATTGGTTTATTTCAATTTCAATAGATGTTAACCTTTTCCTTCATAAAAACACATTGCAAAAGAGTAGACCCAGATCAGATAGCTCCTAGAGGAGTCGTCTGATCTGGGCCTGCATGCTCTGTTTGCTTATGACATCATATAGATCTGATTCTACAGTTTTGGTCAGAGCAAAACAATCCCTTGAGAATTTTACATTATGAAAGTTCAGCTAATAAATATTCATGATGTCATTATTTCTTACATGAATATAGGACAGGTAAAGGGTTAACCCTTTCCTCCATAAATACGCCTTTCTACGCCTCTGTAAAAGTCACTTTATGAAACCATGCATTATGATAAATAGATCATTTGCTCCTAATATAGGAGCAAATACTCTATTTATCACAATGGTTTCAAACTACAAAATTCTGAATTTTTCCTTTTCTCTAGATAATGCTCCTTTTCGGTAGATTTATTCAAAGTGGTTGGATCTAAAAATAGCCTATGGAGGAATGGGTTAATACAGTCTGTTACATGTCTGTTAAAACTTTGCCTGCCAAGTGACTGTCATCTGTAAAAATTGTTGTCTGCTGCATTATTCACAATTTAATTGCTATACCATTTCTCTAAAGATCTTAAACCCGAGACACACATGAAATGGCATTTGAAAACAGTGTAGACACAGATCAGATGGCCCCTGCACTGTTTATCATTTAAAATCTCTTTCAACAATTTTAGCCTGTGCTCCAGATAATTTTTGCATGGTAATGTGCAAGTACACACATTGGTTTATTTTCAATGCTGAAATTCAGCAGAAAGTAAATAAAATGGAAAATTTCAGTAAGTGTCTTCTTTCGCCCAACAACTCCAGACAACACCATGATTTTTATCCGTCAATCAGACGCTTGCAATGTGACTACTCTGCCCTTACCCCTTCACATCCATTTAATAAACCGCGGCCGATTCTAGTACCTAGACTCAACTTAGTTAGAAACAGTTCATCGCGATCTAATTGAAAAACAAAATGGGCAGAAAAATGAGACCACAGTTCCTAACACTTACCTAAAATGACTGGAATGCGAAGCACGTCTGTGGGTGCCAAAGTGCAAATATTACATTAATTAGAATTCCTCGAGTACAAACGCCGATGACATTTTAGCTGTTTATGTGTTGTTGAGCCAAATCTGGTTGACACTCCCGACCTTTTCTATTTATCAAAATGGTGAACCATAGTTATAGAAACTTCAGAGTAATAGATTTGGCTCTACAATACGTAAACAGTTAAATTATGTCGACAAAATTTGTAATGTGTAAGGGGGCAAAAAATGAAGGGGGCAAACATCCGCCCCATCAAAAATACCAGGGGGCAAATGTCCGTCCAAGCCAAAACAGTACAGGGCAAATGTCCACCCAAGCCCAAATGGGGGGGGGGGGGGGGGGGGGGGGGGGGGGGGGAGAAGGTCAGGGGGAGCAAATGTCCTGGGGCAAATGTCTGTATACCATCATAAACGCCAGTGCGATTTGAGTTTCAAATGCGTTTTTGTATGAAAATTTAAGCCACTGGCATGCAAAAAGTTGAAATACAGCTAATATCTGAAGAAATTGCATTTAGTAAGTACTTACCGTCCGTTTTGCTTGGACTTTCCGCTTCCATTTTATGTAGTCCAACTTGGTAAGCTTTTTACCTTTGCCCTCATTGTATAAATATGGCTGAATCTCTTTCCTGGCGATCTCTTGTACAGCCACAACCCCACCTTTTCGGTATGCCTCCACAAGTTTGCCTCCCTTGTTGAGATCCGCAAACTTATAGAGGGGGTTCTGCTCCATCTCTTTGTTCTGTTCCTGCCATGCCGAGTCCGGGTCAATGGACGGCTGACGATGCAACAGGTTACCCATGGTGCACTGGCAGTCACGAAAGCACTGTAATCCTCTAAGGAATGGAATTTTGGAAATTTGTCAATTTCCTTGACTCGTCACATGTTATCACACTGAATTTCCTACTACAATGAAGTTTCAACAAAATCACATTTGACTTTGAAACTTAAATATCCATTTGAATGAACTGAAACCTTTACAGGAAATCATATTGTATGTTGTGTCTCTGCCATCTGATATTTCCACTCATTGCCATCAAAGAGACAAAATAGAGAGCACCTGTACCATGTAATTATTGATAATTATTTATAGAACACTTTTATTATTCAACTTGTAAACATCCCCACAGTCTTTTATTGACACTGATGATGTAGGAGAGTTCAATTGAGTGCTTGGTACATCATGCTTGGTACATCAATCTGAAATTACAAATGAAAACAATTGGTAACCATATATAGCCATATGCACATTTGCTGAAAAGCAGTCTGTCAGTCATGCAGATCTTGGGCCAATTCTATGAAAAGTTGTATCATACCGTGAAAACACATCAATGAGATACTGATAAGTGTTTTAATTTTACCCATCAGTCTGTCAACTGGACTAAAAAAGTTCTTTCCATGGTATCTCTAAATGTTAAAGAACTTTCCCGCCTTAAAATATTCTAAGTTCTACGTTCCATGCAGAATGGAAATCTTTTCCAGGCTTATATCATCATTGTCCAGCCTCTTTCCAGGCTTTACCAGCTTAAGGTGGAAAAAGACTGGAAATAAAAGTCCGCAATACCAGATATCATGGAAAAACAATCATTTACCCTGGATTTCCATGTTTTACCATGGAGTTCCAGCATCATTTCCAGGGTGGCCCTGTACAATCTACACCTTGGTAGGTCCTAATTTACAACAATTACTACTACTCCTCACACTAATAGGCTATTTTTACCAACCTCTTAAATCTACTGAAAAGTAGTATTTACTAGAAAAAAGGCAAACAAATAAAAGTGTGTAGTCTTGAAACCATTGTGATAAATAGAGCATTTGCTCCATAGGAGCAAATGCTCTATTTATCACAATGGTTTAAAAATGTATCTTTTAGGGGGCATCAAAAGGTGTCAATATGAGGGAATGAGTTAACCCTTTACTCCATGGATATTCATGTAAGAAACAATGATATCTTGAATATTAATTAGATGGTTATAATAGCCCATGGACACACTGGTATTTTTGCCATGGCAGAAACTATAGAATCATATCTATATTATATCCAGACCATAATGGAAATAAGGGATAATTCAATCTATCTATCTATCTATCTATCTATCTATCTATCTATCTATCTATCTATCTATCTATCTATCTATCATCTATCTATCTATCTATCTATCTACATGTATGTATGTATGTATCTATCTATATATCTAAAGCAAACAAACTCTGACCAGACGGCTCTTGCAGAAGTCCTCTGATATGAGTCTACTCTATTTGCAATGGCGTAGAAAGGTGTATTTATGGAGTAAAGGGTTAATACATTTGTATGCAGTAAACATAACTATATAGAAACATCAGATTTTTTGTCTACAGTATTTTCATTAACCCTGTCTGCTCTTTCTTCAGCATTCATGATGGTTAATCCTTTACTTTATAAATATTCATGTAAGAAATGATTACTGTATAAGCCATCTAATCAGGGTCTGCTCTGTTTGCTTATGAAATAATACAGATAAGATTCTACAGTTTCCACCATGGACAATAATTCCTTTGTTCATTATGCCATTATGAAAATACAGATACATGTAATTGATGTTTACCGGTATATATTCATTTTGTTTTCAAATAAATATTCATTGAGAAAAGGGTTAACCCATTCCCACATATTGACGCCGTTTGACGCCTCTGTAAAAGTCACTATTTAAAACCATTGTGATAAATAGAGCATTTGCTCCATAGGAGCAAATGTTCTATTTATCATATTGGTTTCAAAATTACACAAATCTAAAATTTACCTTTTCTCTAGTAAATGCTCCTTTTCGGTAGATTTATTCAAAGAGGTAGAGCCTAAAAATAGCCTATGAGGGGCAATGCATGGGTTAAACGGTTAATGGCTTATCAAACTGTAATTACATCTGCCATGGCTAGAAATTATCTGTGACTGATGACATGCTCACCCCATATTGAACATTATTGCCACCTTATGAATGAAATGACAATTTATTGAAGGTATTCTTTTTTTTCCAGTAATCAATAATCATGCTGATATTGACATGAATTATCAAGATCAATTTTTGTTCAATTCAGATGTAATAACACAAATCACAATAACCTTTTTCCTGCTAATCATGACCTGATTCTTAGTACCCCTTACAACGTCGAATTTTCAAATGGACTATTCCAAATATCAAACAGTTCAAGCTTATGGTGAATATATATTTAGGGATTTTTCTAAAGAAAAATGTAACATGATGCCACAGGAAATTTCATCATTGTTTCATCATTGTGAATATTACTTATAGAAGATATTTTTATACAGCGATATTAACAATGGAATTTTTGGCCCTAGCAGAAACTTTTCAATCAGATATATATATATATAAGAGCTCCAGATAAGATGTGTAAATGAAAATATTTTCAAGTATAACTTCTTTATTTTTCCACCAAACCCTATGTTGTGACCACTCTTTAGAATCGTCTTGAAGACCCTGATCAGCTGCCTGCTCCTACAAATAAAGGGTTAAGCATTACCACTTACTGATCAAACATAGAAATCTAATAAAAGCAGACAGGCGCTCGAGGCTGCTTAATGCTGGGCACAAGTTACATGCAGAAAGCTCCATTCTGTATTACCGTTGTCCTGCATTAAGCTACAACCCTCCTTAACCCATTCCCTGTTGAATATTAATGTAAGAAATAATGACAGCATGAATATTAATTAGCTGAATTTTCTTAATGGCATTATGGACAAGCGATTTATTTTACCGATGTAGAAAATGTAGAATTAGATCTACATTATGTCATAAACAAACAGAACAGGCCCTGATCAGATAATTCCTATTGGAGCCATCTGATCTGGGTCTACTCTATTAGCAAACAGAGCAGACCCTGATCAGACGACTTCTATAGACAACTCCTATAGGAGCTGTCTGTGTCTGACCTAGGCCTACTTTGTCTGTGTCTGACCTAGGTCTACTTTGTCTGTGTCTGACCTAGGTCTACTTTGTCTGTGTCTGACCTAGGTCTACTTTGTCTGTGTCTGACCTAGGCCTACTTTGTCTGTGTCTGACCTAGGTCTACTTTGTTTGGATATAAGTGAAAAGGTATTTATAAGATTAAGGAAAGGGTTAAGACCCAGAAATACCCTTTTTGCTCGATCAAGACAGGTTTACGCTACTCATTTATAACCCTTCTTACACCTTTTTTCTCCTTTAACCCTTTCCCTCTTATAAACACCTTTTCATGCATTTGCAAACAGAGTAGACCCACATCAGATGGCTCCTATAGAAGCCGTCTGATCAGAGTCTGCTCCGTTTGCTTCTGACACGATACGGATCTGATTCTACAGTTCTTGTCAAAGCAAAAACTTCCCTTGAAAAGTAAACATTATAAAAATTGAGCTAGTAAATATTCATGGTGTCATTATTTCTTACATGAATACAGAACATGGAAAGTGGTCTGTTTTGATTCCAAATCTACAATGTCAGCTTGATCACAGTGGTCTGTTTTGATCCCAAATCTACAATGTCTGCTTGATCACAGTGGCCAAACTAAACTTTACTCAGTGGCTCATCTGGGTACAACTTTTGTAAATTTACACACAATATGGAGAGTTAACCCTTTCCTCTAATTAATACACCTTTCTACACTTTTGCAAACAAAGTAGACACAGAACAGATGGCTCCTATAGCAGCCACGTGATCAGGGTCTGCTCTGTTTGCTTATGATACATTATAGATATGATTCTACAATTTCTATCATGGCCAACAATACCTAAGTCAAAGTGCTATTATAACAAATGAATCCAATCAATATTCATGACATCATTATTTCTTAAATGAATATTCATGGTGGAATGGGTTAACCTGTATACCACATAGATACCACTTTTCAAGCCTTTGCAAACAGAGCAGATCCAGATCAAATGGCTCCTGTAAGATCTAGAGCTATCTGATCGGGGTCTGTGCTCTGTTTGCTTATGAATTAACCCATTCCCGCATATTGACTCCTTTTGACGCTTCTGTAAATGTCACTTTGTGAAACCATTGTGATAAATAGAGCATAGGAGCAAATGCTCTATTTATCACAGTGGTTTAAAACTACAAAATTCAAAATTTTCCTTTTCTCTAGTTAATGCTCCTTTTCAGTAGATTTTAATTAATATTCATTTTCTACGGTTATCGAGAAACAAATTCACAAAGCAAGATGTCAAATTACGTGTTGTGTTCCGATAAAGACCTCCTGAATGATAATATGGCAATTTCATAACCACTTTGACTAAGTCATTAGATCCGTATCTAGCTTGTAAACTCAAATCAACATATTTTGCTAACCAGATAATTTAATCATCAAACATAACAAAGATTTCAAAGGCTTCTATGGTGTTTCCCCAAACATTCATTACCCTACCTACCCTAAGTATTCGAACCCCTAATATCTCCCTCACCACCTGTTTGTAAACCTGTGGAATTCAATTTGGCACAATTTTGCCAACTTTAACCCTTTTCTTCATGTAAACACGTTTTCACGCATTTGCAAACAGAGTAGACCCAGATCAGATGGCTCCTATAGGACCCGTCTGATCAGGGTCTGCTCTGTTTGCTTTTTTAATTTGATAGTTTCTTTAGTTTCTAAAATGACTACAACGTTCCACCTTCCATATTTCATTTAAACTATATTATTGTCTATGAATGGTCAATAGGTACTGAAAATTGGAATAAATATAGAAAAGGGAAAGGGTTAATTAACACTTTGAATGCAAGATATGCAAACAGTAGAGACCCAGATCAGATGGCTACTAGATGGAGCCTTCTGATTAACATACACATTGTTTGTCATTCAAAATCATCTAGAAACTTTTCATACTGAGTGAACTCTCTGAGAATTTAGCTTTGAAAGGGTTTAACCCATTACCCGATAGGCTATTTTTAGATACAACCTCTTTGAATAAAACTACCGAAAAGGAGCATTAACTAGAGAAAAGGGAAACTTTCCGAATTTTGTAGTTTGAAACCATTGTGATAAATAGAGCATTTGCTCCTATAGGAGCAAATGCTCTATTTATCACAATGGTTTCATAAAGTGACTTTTACAGAGTCGTCAAAAGTCGTCAATATGAGAGAATGGGTTAATTAGACAGTAGTTTGCAGACTTTGGATCCCAGAGTCTGCACTATTTGCCTATGTTTGTTTGTCTGAATATTTAGGGTAAATTGGATAACTTTTCTTCTACTATGAAACTTGTTGCTTGCTGAAACTGTAATCCTTGTAATTTTTTAACAATCATATATTTGGTTTCAACTTTAAGAAACAATTAAATAAGTTAAGCAAACAGCCTGGGTCCTAATAAGACGGATATTTACTTGGCATCTGGTCAGAATCCAAATTATTTGAAAATGGTTTTGAATCACCCTATACATGTAGGTATTCTGACAGACAAACATGGGCAAACTGTGCAGACCCAGATCAAACTGTTCCTGAAGAAGCCCTTTGATCAGGGTATAGTCACTATTTGCATACTGTGTCAGCCTGGTTCATAGGTGTCAAACAGTACCTGACTGACTTATTCAGCTTTACACACCCTGAAGAGAATTTGCTTATCACATTCACAATTCTTTCTATCAAATCTCTAATAACACAATGGCAAGAACTTGCCACTGTTTACTTAACCCTTTCCTCCATAAATACGCCTTTCTACGCCTCTGTAATAACCACTTCTTGAAACCATTGTGATAAATAGAGCATTTGCTCCTATAGGAGCAAATGCTCTATTTATCACAGTGGTTTCAAATTACAAAATTCTAAAATTTTACTTTTCTCTAGTATATACTCCTTTTAGGTATATTCATTCAGAGAGGTTGGGTCTAAAAATAGCCTATTGAGAAAAGGGTTAAGTAGTTAAGTCTTAAGTTTCTCTTAACCCTTTAAATGCTGAATTTTCAAACTGGAATGGTCCATCATTATCAATGTTCAGTAATTCAGTCCAATGAGTAAGAAAGAGTACATCTTGCAAGAGAATTTTGAATGACAAACTGTGCAGACTTAGGAGCCCTCTGATCAGGTCTACAATGTTTACAAAAGTTAACCCTTTGAATGCGGGTCACACATCCACTGGTATTTGCAAACATTGTAAACCCAAGGTCTGCATTGTTTGTCATTCAAATTCACCTACCAAGTTCAAGCCTTTCATACTGAGTGGACTAAACCACACACCACAAACCACATACTGTTCTGTAAACAGATTAATGATATCAGGATTAAACCTTTGGATTACATCAAGGGATTAAAAAGTTACCGACATACATTGTAAACAACCATGTAGACCAAAATCACAGGAGACCAACAGAAGCTACAGCTGCTTCATGTCATTCATAGTCATCAAATAAAGTTTAATCCTTACCAACTGAACTTGGCTCTTCTGGTGAACAATGATGGAACATTCCATTTTGACATTTTGGCATTCATCAGGTAAATATCTCGGGCTTCTGATAAATATTTGGGGTAGTGTACAGTACTCTATAACCTTTTAACCCCTCTCTTGCTGGATTTTAAAATACATTTCTCCTTCTTTACCCATGCCCTGTTGTATAATTACATATATCTTCATTGTGTACAAGTATTTCGTTGTGCAATCACTGCTGTGGAGTGCACTGGTGCACAATCAACTTGTAAATAGTGCAGACCCTGATGAGACAGCTCCTGCAGGAGCTGTCTCATCTGGGTCTTCACTATTTACAGGTAGGTATATTGACTTGAATAGCAAGCGAAGGGTTAAACAAATTAATTGTCATATGAAAACTGTACAGACCCAGATAAGAGGACTCCTGGAGGAATCTGCTGATCAGGATCTGCACTGTTTGTTATTCAAACTAAAATAAATCATACTGGATGATGACTCTATAGTCAAATGCTTTACATGATACAAACACATGTTGGTGTCCTTGCAAAGAGAGAAAACCCAGATCAGATGGCTCTTGTAGTTTTCCACCAAGGCAAAGAGAAGAAAAAACATTGAAGAGGAGACGTGTGTCCAAAAAGTACATTTGGGATATATGGAATTGTTTGTTGGAACAAACATCTGAATTCCTGAACATTTATGCCCCCAATGAAGCAATCAAATGTCTGTGCCTAACTGCAAATTTAATCCAAGGTTAAAACCAGATTAAAAGTGATTGCAAATACTGGAATAAATACATTAAAAACCAAAAGTATTTAAGTCCTTTAAATTGTTAAATCTGAAGGAAAAGCTATAAATCATAATACACAATTTGTAGGCAAGCAGGGGACTTGTAAGCAAGTTAAATCTGAAGGAAATGCTATTAATCATAAAGTATAAGTCGAAGTGTGCAATCAGCCTGGAAAATTGGTAGGCAAGCAGGTGACCTATATCATACAGGGTATTGGTGAACAAGCAGGTGCCCTGTACAATACAGAGTATTGGTGAGTAATCATGTGCCCTGTACAATACAGAGTATTGGTGAGCAATATCAGGTGTCCTATACCATACAAGCTCTTTACAGAGTATTGATGAGCAAGCAGATGCTGTGTACCATACAAAGTATTGATGAGAAAGCATGTGCCCTGTACCATACAGGCTCTTTACAGAGTTTGTGAGCAAGCAGCTGCAGTGTACCATACAGTGCGTTAGTGAGCATGAAGGTACCATATATTATACAGACCATTGGTCCACAAAAGCATGTGTCATGTACCATACAGAGTATTGGTGAGCAATCATATGCCCTGTATCATACCTGTATATTATAAAGACTCTTTACAGAGTATTGGTAAGCAAGCAGGTGCCCTGTACCATACAGAGTACATGTATAAATTTGTAAGCAAGCAGGTACCCTGTACCATACAGAGTATTTGTAAGCAAGCAGGTACCCTGTACCATGCAGAGTATTGGTGAGCATGCAGGTACCCTGTACTATACAGAGTATTGGTGAGCATACAGGCACCTTGTACTGTACAGAGTATTGATGAGCAAGCAGATGCCTTGTATCATGCAGTGTTGGTAAGCAAGCACATACACTGTACCATACAGAGTGTTGGTGAGCAAGCAGGTGCCCTGTACCATACAGAGTGTTGGTGAGCAAGCACCAATGGCGTCGTTTAAAACAGGTGGTTGCTTAATGCAGGTCGAAAGTAATGCAGAAAGCTCCTATGGAAGCTTTCTGCATAACTTTCGTCCTGCATTAAGCTACCACCTGCCTCTGCCACCCAGAATTATGCCCCTTTTTGGTGGTCGCATTAGATGGGTTCTACTGTACATGACATAGTTAACCCTTTCAACCAGGGACACGCATTCACTGTCATTTGTCATTTCCGAGAAGAGCCCTCTGATCAGGGTATGCACTGTTTGTCATTCAAAATCATTAAGCATGTTTAAGCCTTTCATACTGGGTGGACTCTATAGTTAAATATTGATGGTTTGTTTGTTTTTGATTAATGTCTGTTTCTGCTCATTATGGGCTATATGGACGCCCAAGAGAGAAGGGAGAGGATACAGAGAAACCCGGGTGCGATGCCTTCCTCTTATTATCGAAGAGTTTCCCCATTGTAAAGCACTGACAGAGCTCAAGCAAGAGGGCAAATTGGGAGAAAAAATCTCCCTGACCCTGCTGACTTCTCCCTGTTTTGAGCTGAGAGAGAAGTTTTAATATAAAGAACATATAGGGAGATACAAAATCAGGACCAAAACTTCTCCCTCAATACCATTAAACTTCTCCCTGATGGAGAGCTCCAGCTTGAGCCCTGCACTGATACATCAGACCTCGGTTTATAGTCTCATTTGACGGACCTGGTCTAGCGGGTATCAAACCAAGAACCTTGGTATTGTAGTCGATTCCACTCTATAACTTCAGGATTGAAAGGATTTAGCCTGTCAAACAGAACATACCCTATTGTTCTGTAATGATGAAAAAATGAATGAAAAAAAAAAGAATGTACAGATTGTTTATTTTTATCGCTTTACTCCATAGATACGCCTTTTAACACTTTTGCAAACAGAGAAGACTCCGATCAGATGGCTCTAGTAATGCTTCTCAAATGACAAAAAAAAAACTATATGCATATGCCAGTATGACAATTCAGCTAAATAAACATTCATGGTGTCAATATTTCTTACATAATATTCAATGAAGTAAAGGGTTAAAAACAAATTACAGATACACATGTAAGATTTTGTTAAAGATTTACTTTTGATAGCTGAGATAATCTGACATTGTAAGCCCTGGTAAGAGTAATCTGGGTAAAAAGTCAAGTTACATGATCTGTCAATAAATATATAAGCATTTGAGGAAATAATAGCTGTATAATTATGTTTCAACAGTTAAAACCCATAGGATCAAACACTTAAAGTACTCCTGTTTAAATGTTCAGCTGATTTTGAAACTCCTTAACCCTTAAAAAGCCTCTGTAAAAGTCACTTTTTTAAACCATTGTGATAAATAGAGCATTTGCTCCATATGAACATATGAGCACAATTATGCTCTATTTATCACAACGGTTTAAAAACTACAGTCCTAAAATTTTCCTTTTCTTTCATAAATGATCCTTTAGAAATATCAAAAAAGGTTCGATCTAAAAATAGCCTATGCTGGAATGGATCAAAGCTTTTGACAAACAGCCAATGGATCCTGATGAGACACTGATGACTTGGCATCTCATTTGGATTCAAGCTGTTTACAAAATTTAATAATGTGAGGCTGCGGTCGAAGATATGGTTACAGTAAAACCTCTCTATAACGGCCACTAAATTGTGTTAATTAGTTGGTATTTACGGCAGGTGGCTGCTTAAAGCAAGGTGAAAGTAAAACAGAACGCTCCTACAGGAGCGTTTTGTTTTACTTCCAGCTTGCTTTAAGCTGAGCCTGGCCTGCCTTTAACACAAAATAATTGATGTAACTTAGTGGCCATTATAGAGAGGTTTTACTGTACTTCTTTGCATACTTGTGACATTATTTGTGATAACCTTGCAAGTAGTTTGGATCCAGATGAGATGCCAGGTAAATCTGCATCTCATGAGGATCCAGACTGTTTGAAACTGTATTGTTGATGAGAAATGGAAGCAAAATAAACATGGAGAACTGCAGCAGATGACAGTATTCACGGACTACCATTACTTAGCGTGCAAAAAAGTTACCCATTCGTCATAGGCTATTTTTAGTTACCTTTTTGAATAAATCTACAGAAAAGGAGCATTTACTAAAGTAAAAGGACATTTCAGAATTGTGTAATTTTGAAACCACTGTGATAAATAGAGCATTAATTTGGCTCCTATGGTCAAATGCTCTATTTATCACAATGGTTTCAGAAAGTGACTTTCACAGGGACATCAATATAAGGGAATGGGTTAACTTATTCACCACAATGGAAACAATTCAATTCACTTTTGCAGGCAGTTTTGATTTAACTAAGTTGTTTGGTTTGCCATACTGATAAAGGTTTTTAAAAGAAATGGATTAAAAATGTACCAGTCTAGTTCAAGAACTGAAGCAGACGACACTTTTTGTAGATGGAAATTTGTATTGTTAATCCTTTACCTCATAAATATTCATAAAATAAAATGACATCATGAATATTTATTTGCTGAAATTTTTAATGGTATATCAACACAATGCAGAAACTATATTATTCAATAATCAAACAGAGCAGACCCTGACCAGACGTATCCTACGGGAGTCATCTAATTCAGGTGACCCAGGTCTACTATGTTTTTGCAAAGACACTAACTGATGTCTCTATCAGGTAAAGGGTTAACAAAATACAGTAGAACCCCTCTAATGCGACCACCTAATGAATCGACATGGGTGTCTTTATAAGCAGGTGGTTGCTTCATGCAGGGCAAAAGTAATGCAGAAAGCTCCTCTAGGAGCTTTCTGCATTAATTTTGTCCTGCATTAAGCTACCACCTGCCTCTACCACCCAGAATTATACCTTCTTTTAGGTGGTCGCATTAGCGGGGTTTTACTGTACACCTTTCTTCTGTATGTTTAGAATTTGAACCGACAACTCTTTCATAAGACACCAATAAATAGGCCAGGCAATGTACCTAGATTATTATTATACACAACCAAGGACAGAACATGTCAGCTCAACAAGCTAACAAACCTGGGTTACCAATAAAACCCTTCTAAACCTAAATTCTAGTACAGAAGAATTGAAATTATTTCAGGCAGGTGGCTGCTGAATGTAGGTTGAAACTCATGCAGAAAGCTCCTCTAGAAGCTTTCTACATGACTTTCATCCTGCATTAAGCTGCCACCTGTCTCCAAGACCAATATATATACAAAACTGAATGCCCAGTTAAGAGGGGTTTTACTGTACTTCTAACCAGTTACCAATATCAACTTACAACACTTACAGGTCGTGATCTCAAACAGTTTGTCAAAAATTTGCCAGAAGAGACGAAATACATCAATGCGGCATTAACCTTTTACTCTATGAATATTCATTTATGAAATGATGACTTCATCATTAATTAGATTAGTTTACATAATGGCACATGAATACTGGAAATTTGGTCATGGCAGAAATTGTAGAATCAAATCTATATAATTCCGTAAGCAAACGGATCAGACAGCCCCTATTCTAGTTTAAAAGGTCTAAAATAGCTTGTCTATAAAGTAATGGGTTAAAAAAATAACATGTTTCATTACAGGGTCGATTCTCATTATGTCCAGTTTGTAGGGATCTGTTAAAAATCTACTCATCGAGAGTCAGACTTGAAAACCCCACATGTATGCCATTTTCTGTAATCCTAATTTCTTTCATAATGTTCCTCTCTTTAAACTACATTCACTTAGGGGTCCCAGGTTTAATCCCCCACCAGAGAATCTACTGAAAATAAAAGTAGGGCATCACACTCAGGCTTCTCTGTAAATATCTGCTTCCTGCTCTCAGGGGTGTCCAATTAATCAAAAGTTGGCAGAAATAGACGTTTATCAACACAAACAAACAAAAATGACTTGAGACACCAAGTTCCTCAGCATCTATTCTGTAACCAATTTGTTTGAAAAATTTATCACAAATTCACTGCTAGAGTGCAAAGAATTAAAGTGATAGTCTCTACTGTTCTCTGTTTATTACAAATTTCAATACTTACTGAATATTCATTGACAAAATAGCTATAATGTTATATGCAACGTGGAATATTGTAGCCATTTTAGAAACTAAAGAAACAGGAGCCGTCTGATCTGGGTCTACTCTGTTTGCAAATGCATGAAAACATATTTATATGAGGGAAAGGGTTAACAAGAGCTGTCTGCGGACAGCACACTCCACTTTCTTTAGTGCTGGATAGTGTAGTGGAAGTCTCAGTCGGAAAGGAGAGATAACTATAGCAAAATTAATTTTAGGGTTACCTGCCCTTGTGAAATGGGTCCCCCTTGTAATAATTAACAAGCAGAACCATATATTTTGGACAGTTTCTGAGACATGGACCTTAACATAAAACTTAACCAACAATGAAAATTTTAAGTTGTAAAAGGGGCATAACTATGGCAAAGTTAATTTTAGGGTTACTTACCCTTGTGAAATGGGTTCCCCTTGTGATAGTTAATATGCATACCAAATGTGAACCAAATATCTTTGATGGTTTGTGAGAAATGTACCTTAACAAAAAGGTTAACCAATGCAGACGAGAGGGTCATGGCAATACCTCCACTTTTTGAAAAAGTGGAGCTAAATATGCCTATAGCCAAACAACTAGGTCTGACGTGTCAAAGGTCAGTCGAGTCCATTTTTTAGGGAGATCAGCATTCTGCATGTTCTCGGACCATTTTTTAAACAGACGAGTTTAGTATATAAGATAAAATTGAAGGCGGAATTGTTGTCAGCAGTTTAGCGCAGTGGGTAAAGTCTAGATACGCAGAAGGCATTGCGAGAGTAGTTTTTTATTGAGTGTGGGTTCGAATCCCGTGTCGACCTTAAACTTTTTTTTTTAATTTTGAATGAATAGTAGAGTATTATTTTATGTCATATTGTATAATTGTATTGGCCATTTATGCACATGTTCGTCTATGTTAGGGAATGGTGCCTTTGTTTGAGTTCGAGTCCTATATTAGCCATATTTGCAATAATAAATCGATGCTAAAATATGAATATCAATATAAGTTTTAGCAAATGTCTTGTACAAGTGGCTTCTTAATGCACAACAAAACTAATGCTCTTAAGGGGACTTTCCTTAATATTTTTAGCAAAAAAATATTTTAGGTTGATGCGAGACTCGAACCTGCGCCTAATAAAATGTTCGCCGATCATATACTTCTTTATGGTCCTACGACTTATCCAATACGCTATATTTCCGATAACTAAGGCGCTTATTCTTTATACCTATAACTGAACATTTTCTTTTATAAATGGCACGTGGATATCCGAAATGCTGATCTCCCTTAAAAATGGACTCGGCGAACCCGTGACCCGTCAGACCTAGTTGTTTGACTATACCAACTACATAAATCCTTTGTTTATATCCTCAAAAGAAGTATATCACAAGAAAACCAGCTGAATAAACACTGAGAAGACACAATTTTCATGCATTTGATATTTTATTCAGCAATGTATCAGTATTTATTCGGCTCACATTTCAGTTTCGTTAACTGTTCGACCAAGGTCGATAATATTTTGTTGTAGAACAAAAATTATAGGTATCAAATCAATGAAAACAATTTATTTTGTATTACAGGGGCATTTTTTGATATTGAGTAGAAATTGACAATCTTCATAATAATGATTGACCATAAGAAATAGAAAGTTTTATGGTATTATTGAAAATATGTGTTAATTGCAGGGACTTCCTCTTTAATCAGTTGTCCTCTGCTTCAACTTTTAAAGAACTTTTTTTTCCCCCAATTCTTTACAAAAATATTATCAGACTCGGAAAAGATGCAGTTTAGGACATCAACATGCATGCTTTACTCTTATCCCGTTATTCAAGACCTGACTTGTATTTCCAAACATTTGCAAACAGTTTGGATCTAGATGAGACACACATTACTTAACCCTTTTCTTCATATAAGCATTTTCAAATAGAGTAGACCCAGATCAGACAGCTCCTAGTCTGATCAGGATCTGCTCTGTTTGCTAATGGAATTTGAAAGGGCGGTTTCTTTACTTTCTAAAATGGCTACAATGTTCCACCTTCCATATTTCATTATAACTATTTCGTCCATGAATGTCAGTAGAAATTGTAGAACAGGGAAAGGGTTAACTCTGCGTCTCAGATGATCAGGATCCAAGTGATTGACACTCTAGATCTGTCAATAGTTTTTCAAAAGCTTAATCTTTTCCCTTATAATTCACACTTTTGCAAATAGGGTAGATCCAGATCAGATAACTCTGTAGGTACCTTCAGATCAGGGTCTGATCTGTTTGCTTAAACTTTTCCCTGTTCTATATTTATTCCAAATTTTGATACCTACTGAATATTCATTAACAAAATAGTTATAAAGAAATATGGAAGGTGGAACATTGTAGACATTTTAGAAAGTAAAGAAACAGAGCTATCAAATTATTTTAGCAAACAGAGCAGACCCAGATCAGAGGGATGTCATTATTTCCTACCTGAGTACTGACCAAGGCTGATCGAAAATTGCACTACAATTTGAGCAGACATTATTTTTTCACAGCAGGAGAAGAGTTAACCTGTAAGCTCATGAATACTCATGTAAGAAATAATGACATTACTAACATTAATTATATAATTGTTTACAATAGCACATCAACACAGCAATTTTTGGCCATGGCAGAAACTATAGAATCATAAAATTATCTACATGTATATTATTTCATAAGCAAACAGAGCTAATCCTGACCAGTGTCTGCACTGTTTGTCAAACAGAATTCTCTTAAAATTAACCCTTTCCTCCATAAATACGCCTTTCTAAGCCTCTGTAAAAACCACTTCTTGAAACCATTGTGATAAATACAGCATTTGCTCCTATAGGAGCACTAAATGCTCTATCTATCGCAATGGTTTCAAACTACAAAATTCTAAAATTTTACTTTTCTCTAGTAAATGCTCATTTTCATTCATTCAATGAGGTTGGGTCTAAAAATGGCCTATGAGGGAATGGGTTAAACTTAAGGAATATTAAGGTACTGATGGGCCATGGATTAGCTATCAGCCAACTAATGTCAATGTAAACAGTCAGTGTGGATAAAAGCTTACGATAACGCTGAATTTCCAGAGTGGAATAGTCCATCAATGTGTAACTAAAGAGTCCACTCAGTATTAAAGGGTTAAACTTGCTAGAGGATTTTGAATGAACAAAAAATGCAGACTCTGATCAGAAAGATCCTCCAGTAGCCCTCTGATCTGGGTCTACACAGTTTGTAACTATCAGTGCATGAGTGTCCCACACTCAAAGGGTTAAAGGCTTAGGATAGCAAACTGTTCAGACTTTGGTGTGAATTCTTCCAAGTTCATGCACATGTGGACACATGTTGGTCAACATAGGGTGGAAGTATAAACACCTCAAGACCATGTGGTCAGCACTTCAAAATAGTTTAATTACCCTTTGCAACCAGTTTTTTTTCCTGTCCCATTCTTTGCAGTTCCCAAGACAAAGTCTTATTGCTAAACAGTGACCCTTTACTCCATAAATACACCTTTCTATGCTGTTGCAAACAGAATAGACCAAGATCAGATGGCTCCTATAGGAGCTATCTGATCAGGGTCTGTTGTTTGCTAATGAAATAATATAGATATGATTCTACAATTTCTTGAAAAGTTTACATTATAAAAAATCTGCAGTTTCTGCTATGGCCAAAATTTAATCTGTTCATGTGCCAGTATACAAAATTAATTTAATTAATATTTATGATGTCATTATTTCTTTCATGAATATTCATTTACAATTTCCTTCATATAAACACCTTTTTATGCATATACAATAGGAGCCATCTGATCTGGGTCTACTCTGTTTGCAAATGCGTAAAAATGCATTTATTATGAAGGAAAGGGTTAACCCTTTGATTGCACAGTACAGTTTTGAAGGTGCATTTATTACTCTAAAAGACCATATAAACCATTATGGTCAAAGACATGCAAAATGATGAGAAAACACTTAAATCAAATTACACAACCAGTTTATTGCCTGGAATTGTTCAACCGGTGCTCCTCAGGCATTGGTATACCATTTGATGCTCACTGTAAGATCTTGTAGGAGCGGGATGATCAGAGTCTGCTAAATTTGTTAACACTTTATTCTCTAAGATTATTACAGTAATAGCACATGAACATGGGAATTTTTGGCCATGACAGAAAAATAGAATCATATCTATATTACATCATGACCAAACAGAGCAGGAGCCTTCTGATCTGGGTCTACTCTGTTTGCAAAGGTGTAGAAAGGCATATTTATGGAGTAAAGACTTATTAATTTTGGAATTCTACAGTTTCTGTCAGGTCAAAAAGATCCTCTGAGTTTGTAAACCATGATAAAAATTCAGCCAATTCATTAATTCATTATTTTTTACATGAATATTCAGGTCCAGTAAAGGGTTAATTAGTGTAAAATGTATAAAAATAGTATAAAAGTGTTTATGTCCAACCAATGATAGATAAGAGAGAGGAAAAAATTCTGAAACAAAGAACCTAGCTATTTTAGTGGTTTGCGCAAGATTAAACGCTATACTCCATGAATATACTTTTCTGCCCCTTTGCAAACAGAGAAGACCAAGATCAGACGGCTCCTATAGGAGCCGTCTGATCTGGGTCTGCTAGCTCTGTTTGCTTATGATATAATGTAAATATGATTCTACTGTTTCTGCCATGACCGAAAATTCCTGTGTCTATGTGCTATTACAAAGATAAATCTATTAAATATTCATGATATCATTATTTCTTACATGAATATTCATGGAGGCAAGGGTTTAATTCTTTAAATGTGGGACAGAAATTAAGTGAAATTTGCAAACAGCATAGACCCTGATTAGGACATAGGGGCCCGTAGTTTGACTCCCGACACTCTAACACTAATAATATATTATTAGTGTTAGAGTGTCGGGAGTTAAACTACGGGCCCCTATGGATTAGGAGCCCTCAGATCAGACTCTGCACTGTTTGTCGTTCAAAATTCTACAGCAAATTGAAAACTGAATGCACTCTGCTGTTAAACCTAATTTACTTGTTGAATATTCATGTAAGAAATAATGACATCATGAATATTTATAAGCTGAATTTTTATAATCGAACATAAACACAATTTCTTTTCCAGGGCAGAAACTGAAAAATGGCACATCTATAATTAATTCCATAAGCATACAGAGCAGACCCAGATCAGATGGCTCCTACAGGAGCCATATGATCTGGGTCTACTCTGTTTGCAAAGGCATTGAAAAGGCGTTTATATGAGAAAAAGGGTTAAACAATGATGAATTCCATTCCACTATGAAACCTCAGCATTCACAGAATAAATACTGGATACGATAAAGAAAGGAAGGAAGGTCAGCTTATCAAAAGTAAATATTCATGCGTAACCTCAACAAGAGAGCACCAACTCAACCAGTACCCTAATTACCACAAGTATTCAATCAAACAAACTGAAGTAAATAGTGCAGACCCTTAACCCTTTCCCTGTTCTATGTTTATTTCAAATTTCAATACCCACTGAATATTCATGGACAAAATAGTTATAATGAAATATGGAAGGAGGAACACTGTAGCCATTTTAGAAACTAAAGAAACATCTATCAAATTCCACTAGTAAACAGAGCAGACCCTGATCAGACGGCTCCTATAGGAGCTGTCTGATCTCGGTCTTCTCTGTTTGCAAACACGTGAAAACAAGTTTATATGAGGGAAAGGGTTAAATAGCAGTCTGATCAAGGTCTACATTATTTGCTACTATGTCAGTCTGATTTAAAGTTATCAGAATAGTGCCAACTTGAATTAACCTTTTCCTTCATATAAACCTGCTTTCACGCATTCGCAAACAGAGTAAACCCAGATCAGACAGCTCCTATAGGAGCTGTCTGATCAGCGTCTGCTCTGTTTGCTAATGGAATTTAAAAAATCTATTTCTTTACTTCCTAAAATGGCTACAATGTTCCATCTTCCATATTTCATTTATGATAACTATTTTGTACACGAATAATCAGTAGGTATTGAAATTTGGAATAAACATAGAAACAGGGAAAGGGTTAACCCATGAAGATGGGAGATTTGGTGTCCAAATAGTTAGGGTAATTAGGGTAGGACAAGATTATCACAGAGGATTTGTGATGGGCCTATAGTACAATAGCCTAATCGAAGAAATTTGGGCCAAATGAACCCTCTGTTACACATATAGGTACACTTTTAGCTCTTAACCCTTTACTTAACTCATTGCCGCATTGGCCAAATTTAGATCCAACCTCTGATTAAATCTACCAAAAAGGAACAAGAGCACCGCGAGACGGGGCAATATACGCCCGAAGGCTGTTCTATTTACACAATGTGTGAACCTTCAGAAGTTGCGCATATGAGGACTCTATTAGGGCTAAGGCAATAGCAAGGAGAGTAAAACTGCTTATTGTAATAGTAATCTTTTATTTGTCGGACACAAAATTTGCTAACGCTCTATTTGTGACCTTGACCTTGAAAGTTCACAATTGGGTTTTGTATGCAACACACCTTCAAGTGATACTGAAGCCCTATTTGTGACCTTGACCTTGAAAGTTCACAATTGGGTTTTGTACGCGACACACCTTCAAGTGATACTGAACATATGTGTGAAAGAATTTTGAAAATCGGAGAAAAAATGAGTAAGTTATAGCCAGGACACGAATTTGCTAACGGACGGACAGAATTGCTAACGCCCTATTTGTGACCTTGACCTTGAAAGTTCACCATTGGGTTTTGTACGCGACACACCTTCAAGTGATACTGAACATATGTGTGAAAGAATTTTGAAAATTGGTGAAAAGATGAGTAAGTTTTACCAAGGACACGAAAATTGCTAACGCCCTATTTGTGACCTTGACCTTGAAAGTTCACAATTGGGTTTTGTACGCGACACACCTTCAAGTGATACTGAACATTTGTGTGAAAGAATTTTGAAAATCGGAGAAAAAATGAGTAAGTTATAGCCAGGACACGAATTTGCTAACGGACGGACGGACAGAATTGCTAACGCCCTATTTGTGACCTTGACCTTGAAAGTTCACCATTGGGTTTTGTACGCGACACACCTTCAAGTGATACTGAACATACGTGTGAAAGAATTTTGAAAATTGGTGAAAAGATGAGTAAGTTTTAGCAAGGACACGAAAATTGCTAACGCCCTATTTGTGACCTTGACCTTGAAAGTTCACAATTGGGTTTTGTACGCGACACACCTTCAAGTGATACTGAACATTTGTGTGAAAGAATTTTGAAAATCGGAGAAAAAATGAGTAAGTTATAGACAGGACACGAATTTGCTAACGGACGGACGGACGGACAGACAGACGGACGGACAGACGGACACCCAGCCAGACGGCCAGACGATGGAGACCATAACATAATACGACCCTTCGGGCGTATAAAAAAGGAAATGCTTAATTAGAACTGTGTAGTTTTGAAACCATTTTTATAAATAGAGCCTTGTTTGCAAATGCTCTAATTATCGCAATGTTCATATCAGAAATAAAGACACCATAAATACAATTAATGTAGATTTAAAAATATTTATAATAGCACAGTCATGAACACAGGAAATGTTCACCATGACAGAAACTGTAGAATCAGATCTACCGTACATATAGGACATTTCATATACAAACAGAATTTACCCTAATCAGACAGCTCTCACAGGAGCTGTCAGATCTGGGTCTACTCTGTTTGCATAGGCAATGAAAGGCATATCTATGTAAGAAAGGGTTAAATATTCCTCTGCAAAATTGTCATCTACTACAATTCTGAAAGTTAACTATTTCTTTTAATAATTTAGTCGCACTTAAACAAATAATGCAGACCAAGACCAAACTTCTCCTCATGGATCAGTCTGGTTAGTGTCTACAATACCTGTTACTATGTCAGTGTAATACAAGGTTATAACAAGAGTACCGCATACGGTACATAATACGCCCACTTGCAAACTTTCTCTGATTCAACAAGCCTTATAAGTGTTGACATTTTCTAATCTGTGCTTCAGATCTTGATTTCCATATTAAGGTGATACTATTTTTTAAAAAAAATGGAGTGAATATCTTATTAAATAAAAAAGTTACAGCTAATCCTCATTTTTGCAGATTTTTGTAAAGTGCAACGGCCATAACTCTGTAAAGATAAACTGAATGAACCTCAAAATAAACTCAGCTTCAAATTTTGTTGCTTAAAACATTGTGTTAAGTTTCATTTATATCATTTTAATAGTTTTCCCAGAAAACAACAGACAAAGTAAAAGTTGACCGACTAACAAAGCAACGAACACACGAAGTTCAAGGACCATAACTTTAGAATAAAATGACATATTAAAACCCCCGCAATATATGTGAAAATTCACATTAAGTTTTAACCATATAAAAAAATTGAAGTAAATATCATTTCAAATAAAAAAGTTATGGCCATCCTCATATTTGCATAGATTTGCTTTATTTTTTTAAGTGCAAGGGCCATAACTCCAAAACAAAAAAATTAAATAATCCTCAGAATCGACTTAAGCTTCAGGTCTTGATGCATTAAACATGTGTATGAAGTTTCATTAATATCTGTCTAACAGTTTTGCTAGAAAACAGCGGACAAACTATTTGCATATATATGCATTATTTTTTAAGTAAAAGGGCCATAACTCCGAAACGATAAATCAAATGAACCTCAGAATCAACTCAGCTTCAGACCTTGATGCATTAAACAGTTGTGTGAAGTTTCATTAATATCTGTCAAATAGTTTTCCCAGAAAACAGCGGACAAACTATTTGCATTATTTTTTAAGGACAAGGGCCATAACTCTGAAACGAAAAATCAAATGATCCTCAGAATCAATTCAGTTTCAGATCTTGATGCATTAAATATTTGTGTGAAGTTTCATTAATATCTCAAATAGTTTCCCAGAAAACAGCGGACAAACTATTTGCATATTTTTTAAGGACAAGGGCCATAACTCTGAAATGAAAAATCAAATAAACCTCAGAATCGACTCAGCTTCAGATCTTGATGCATTAAACATTTGTGTGAAGTTTCATTAATATCTCTCAAATAGCTTTCCCAGAAAACAGCGGACAAACTATTTGCATATTTTTTTAAGGACAAGGGCCATAACTCCGAAACGACATATCAAATGAACCTCAGAATCAACTCAGCTTCAGATCTTGATGCATTAAACATTTGTGTTAAGTTTCATTAATATCTGTCAAATTGTTTTCCCAGAAAACAGCGGACAAACTATTTGCATGTATTTGCATTATTTTTATTAAGTAAAAGGGCCATAACTCCGAAACGACAAATCAAATGAACCTCAGAATCGACTCAGCTTCAGAAAACAGTGGACAAACAAAATGTTGACGGACGAACGAATGAACGAACGCACGAACGAACGCACGAACGGACGGACGGACGGGGCCACGACAATATACGACCACCTTTATTAGGTGGGCGTATAAAAATGAGGCAAGATTGAAATATTCAGTTTTACAAACTCTGGGAAAGGGGATATTATGTGTCCAAATACATAAGGTAAAAGGGGTTGACATCTGCAACACACAAAATCATACTCAGGTCCAGATAAGGTGTATAATTAAATTAAAATATTTTCACGAATCGCTCCTATATTTCCCCACCAAACCCTATACTGTGACTCTCCAAGACAATTCTAAAAGAGGTATACTAAGTGGAGCTAATGAGGCAAGATTGAAATATTCAACTTTACAAAACCCCAGGAAAGGGCATATTAGGTGTCCAAAGGGGTTGACATCTGCAAAACACAAAATGATACTCAGAGGTCCAGATAAGGTGCGTAAATTAAAACATTTTCAAGAATAGCTCCTTTATTTCCCCACTAAGCCCTATACGTACAGTACTGAGACTCTCCAAGACCATTCTAAAGAGAGGTCACAGTATAGAGTTTAATGGAGAAATTACGATTTTAGGGTTTGGGTATGCACCGTTATCTGTAGCTCTGGTGCTGCTGGTAATTAACGTTTACCCCATTCCCTGTTCTATGTTTATTCAAAGTTTCAATACCTACTGAATATTCATGGACAAAATAGACATAGTTACAATGAAATATGGAAGGTGAAGCATAATGTAGCAATTTTAGAAACTAAAGAAACAGCTATCAAATTCTACAAGCAAACAGAGCAGACCCTGATCAGATGGCTCCTGTAGAAGCTGCCTGATCTGGATCTACTCTGTTTGCAGAAGCATGAAAACATGTTTATATGAAGGAAAGGGCTATCCAGATCAGATGTCTTGTTTTCACAAGTCCACTGATCTTGGTCTACACTGTGGTCAAATGTCTGAAGTCCTTTTTCCTCCTTGACAAATTCTTCCTTACAAATTCTAATCAGTTTGTTTCCCAGTTTTTTAACAAGAATTCCTATGTGGGAACATGGTTGTTGAAAGTTGTGCCAGTGCAAACATCTGCAGTCATTTATATTGTCAAACCGCTTGTTTTCTTATCTTTGAGCTCTCAATCACATTTGAACCTTTTGGTGCTTCTGTCTAGACTCAGTTTACAAAATGTTAAAAAAAAAGTGCAAAACTACTGATTGTGTGGGTGGGTCTAACCCTTTCAGTGTGAGGCACATTTCATTTATGTCCTTTGCAAATTAAACAGTGTAGACACATGACTGGGCTCCTAGATGTTTGTCATGTTACAGTTTTACTTAGCCATTTACTTCAGTCTCCAATCTCCATGAATATTCATGTAAGAAATAATGACCTCATGAATATTCATGTAAGAAATAATGACCTCATGAATATTATTCAGATTATTTGTTATAATAGATTATTTGTTATAATAGCACATGGACACGCATGTTTGGGCATTGCAGAAACTGCAGAATAATATCTATATTATATTTTAAGCATATAGGAGCTGTCTGATATGGGTCTACTCTGTTTGCAAAGGTGTAGAAAGGCATACATTGTATTTATGGATTAAAGGGTTGAAACATACCCGAATATTCATGGTAAGTATGATTTTTTTTTTACTTTTGGAATAGTCCATTTGAAAAATCAGCACTGAATGGGTCAAGTTTAACTACACTATTTACCCCTCAATTTAACCCTTACAATGCTGAATTTTAAAATGGACTATTCCAAAGTTCAAACAGGTCAAGCTTATGGTGAATATTTAGGTATTTTTTCTAAAGAACAGTGTAACATGACAAACAGTGAAGACCTTGATGAGAGGGCTCCTCTAGGAGCCTTCTCATCTGGGTCTACACAGTTTGCAAAGGACATTAGCGACTTGTGTCCCACACTGTAAAGGTTAATATTCTGACAAACAATCTTTCCAAGTCAAATACCCCAATTACAGTAAGTATTCGAACATCCAATCTCCCCTTTTATCAGTTGGTAATTTAAAACTGAATTATTCAATTTAGCACCATTTAAATTAGACTGACATGGAAATAAATAGAGTAGTCCCTGATCAAACGGCACCTTCAGGAGCCAGTTGATCTAGGTTTGCACTATTTGATTAAAGTTTATCCAAGGGAAATTTTATAATTACACATTAACAATGAAATGTTTTTGTTGTGAGAGGAACCTCTGAAAAAGATAATATCTTATTCCATCAGTAAAAAGACCAGAACCTGCTAAAACAGCTAGCTCCTATAGGAGCTGTCTGATCTGGGTCTACTCTGTTTGCAAAACTGTCAAAAGTCATCTCTACAAGAGAAAGGGTCAACCCTTTACCTCATAAAGACAAGTACATGTATAAACGGGGACTCATATTAACTTGTTTACAAACAGAGTAAACCCAGATCAGAGGACTCCTGTAGGAGCTGTCTGATCAGAGTGTGCTGAGCTAATATTGTTTGTTTACTGCTTTGGTCAGGGCCAAAAATTCCTTATTTATATTATATGTCACAATGAAAATTACATTTATTAATATTCATAATATCATTGTTTCTTACATATTCATATTTTATTTTCATAAAGGGCTGATGAGAATTTAATCAGCAACATAAAGATTATGGAATCAATGTTTACATTGCCTCCCCAGCTCTCAGCCTCAAGTTCTCCATAGCATTGGCTGAATGATCTGTTCTCAACTTACGCTATATTGACTAGACCCTAATTACCCTAATTCTTCCGACAGACAAGCTTAGGCAAATAATGTAGACTCAGATAAAATGGTAAATGAAATAGACATTTGATTAAAGTCTGCACTATGTACTACTGTGTCAGTCATTTAGTTTCAAGTTATCCAAATAGTGTCAATTTACAAACAGATGGAGAGGTGAGATAAAGTGTATGAACACTTCATTAATGTACATATGGTTTAACCCTTTCCTTCATATAAACATGTTTTTACGAATCTGCAAACAGAGTAGACCCAGATCAGACAGCTCCTATAGGAGCCGTCTGATCAGCGTCTGCTCTGTTTGCTTATGAAATTTGACAGATCTGTTTCTTTTTATTCTAAAATGGCTACAGTGTTCCGCCTAACATATTTCATTATTGCTATTTTGTTCGTGAATATTCAGTAGGTATTGAAATTTGGAATGAAAATAAAAACAGGGAAAAGGTTAAACCATTGACATATCTTATAAAATGGAATCTACACCTTTCCCTTAAATGTTAAACCTTAGGATACATAGTACATCTACATCAGACAGCTCATGTTGGAGCTGTCTGATCAGGTGCTGCTCTGTTTGATTTTATTTTACAGATCTGATTCTCTACTGTTTGCCATGGCAATAAATAGCCTTATTTAATATTTTTGAGAGAAGAGTTATTACGCATATGAATCCACAAAGTATGATTTCATGGATAATCTGAGGGTAAGCGGTAATCTGAGCATTTTCTCAGTTCCAGACAGTCCTCGGATTATCCCCATTTTACTGTAATTATATGATTGTGATATTTGATATGTTACATTAGAAATCACCCCTCTTATCAGGGTCAGTATTGTTTGTCATTCAGAATCCCCAACAAAATTTAACTTTCCCCCATAGGCTATTTTTAGATCCAACCACTTTGAATAAATCTACCCAAAAGGAGCATTAATTAGAGAAAAGGCATATTTTAGAATTTTGTAGTTTGGAACCATTGTGATAAATAGAGCATTTGCTCCTATAGGAGCAAATGCTCTATTTATCACAATGGTTTCAACAGATGATTTTTACAGAGGCGTAGAAAGGCGCATTTATGGAGGAAAGGGTTAAGCCTTTCATGCTGAATAATTAAGACTCCGTATCATTATACACTAATGGGCCATTCCACTTTGAAAATTCAACGGGTTGACCAAATCATCCATTCTGTGGAAGCTTACAATAAAAGCTGCTCTAATTCAAAGACAAGTACATTAGTATTGGTCATTGCCAGAAATATGGACTTTGTTAAGGACCTAACATCAAAGATGTGTTTGCTTTCGCTGTAAGTTTTGTTTGCTAACTTTCCCATACCATGGATTTCAGCTTCATGTAAATCTACTCAAGTGATAACAGAATTAGCAGACTATTCTTCAGTGGATATGAAAAAATCATGTCTTAACCCTTTCCCTGTTCTATGTTTATTCCAAATTTAAACACCTACTGAATATTTATGGAGAAAATAATCATAATGAAATATGGAGGGTGGAACATTGTAGCCATTTTAGAAATTAAAGAAACAGATCTATCAAATTCCATTACCAAACATACCAGAGCATACCCTAATCAGAGGGCTTCTATACCAGGAGCCATCTGATCGGAGTCAACTCTGTTTGCAAATGTGTGAAAAAGCAAACCTAAAAACATCACAATTTTGCATAATTCATGTTGTTATCTGCAAGAACATATTCTGCATTAATCCCTTACCCGGTAGACACACCTTTTCACATCTTTGCAAACACTGAGTAGACTCAGATCAGTATACACAACTGTACTAAGTATACCAGTATATACAATTGTTCTAAGTGTACCAGTGTAATACAAGTGTACTAAATGTAACAGTACATGTATATATACAGTTGTAGTAAGTGAATACCAGTATATACAATTGTTCTAAGTATACCAGTATATTCAAGTGTACTAAGTGTAACAGTATATATGATTGTACTATGTGCACCAGTGTATACAGCTGTAGTAAGTGTACCAGTATATACAATTGTTCTAAGTGTACCAGTATATAAAATTGTACTAAGTGTACCAGTATATACTCTACCAGTATATACAATTGGACTAAGTGTACCAGTATATACAATTGTTCTAAGTGCACAGTACATGTATATAAAACGTTCTAAGTGTAGCAGTATTTACATTTGTTCTAAGTGCACCAGTATATACAAATGTTCTAAGTGTAGCAGTATTTACATTTGTTCTAAGCGTACCAGTATATACAATTGTTCTAAGTGTACCAGTATATACAATTGTTCTAAGTGTACCAGTATATACAATTGTTCTCAGTGTACCAGTATATACATGTACAATTGTTCTAAGTGTATCAGTATATACAATTGTTCTCAGTGTACCAGTATATACAATTGTTCTAAGTTTACCAGTATATACAATTGTTCTCAGTGTACCAGTATATGCAATTGTCACCATTGTGTGGCAAATGATATATTTTTATGTCTAAATTCATGTACAATAAAACTCCCTATCCAGACATGTCAATTAAGCCTGATCCTCTTATTGGAAACAATGCCTAAATGGATAGGAAGCAGATTAGATAGACAGTACATGGTAATTAATTTTCCAAGTCAATTACAAATGAAAACAAAAAAATGCATTGTGTTTAAAAGGTTTTAATATGAGAGCTACATGATGTCTGCTAAAAATGAGAGTATAAAATGTGACAATAATGATGATGGATACATGTATACTATACTAAGTGTATATAGAATTGTATTAAGTGTATCAGTAGATACAATTGTACTAGGTTTACCAGTATATACAAGTGTGCTTAGTGTACCAGTGTATAGAATCGTACTAAGTGTACCAGTATATAGAATTGTACTAAGTGTACCAGTATATACAATTATACAAAGTGTACCAATATGTTTAATTGTGATAAGTGTACAGGATAGCATTTAATGTGTTCTAATAGAAAAATGAAGTAACAAAATGCCGTCTAATTCAATTTTTCTCGAAATCTCTGTCTTTACAGGTTTAACTTGCAGATTGTTTTGGTTAACCCTTTCTCAAAACATGTTAATGTACTTTTGAAATACAGAAAACATTCTATTAGCTGTCTGATCAGGGTCTGCTCTGTTTTCTGATTCTACAGTTTCTGCCATGTGGCCAAAAATTCCTATATTCATACTATATGCCAGCTTAACAATTCATCTAATTAATATTCATGATGTAAAGGTTAAACCACCCGCATTACCCCATTTACTGTATATATCATGACACCTAACCTTAGGCTCTCTATAAAAAGCTTTGTAAATCGAACTACATCATTCACTCTGCACAGTTTGGATTAGCCTTCACCCTTTCCTTCATATAAATGTGTTTTCACACATTGCAAACAGAGTAGACCCAGATCAGATGGCTCCTGTAGGAGGCATCTGGTCAGGGTCTGTTCTGTTTGCTAATAGAGTTTGATAGTAAAATGGGTACAATGTTCCACCTTCCATATTTCATTATTACTGTTTTGTCCATGAATATTCTGTAGGTATTGAAATTCGGAATAAACATAGAACAGGGGAAGGGTAAAATGAAAGTAATGAAGAAACAAAAAGTGTTGATTCTGGTCAAACTCCTAAAGATAAAACAGTTTCTGAATGCTTGAAGTTTTCATCAACCCTTAGCCCGCCACATATTTTCTATCACTCTGCCCTCTTTGAATGTTAATTAGGTAAATCTTTACAAAAATATACAGCATATGTGGAAATGATTTTCTTAGGCAAGCAGTGCAGACCCAGATGAGAGAGCTCCTACAGGAGCTCTCTCATCTGGGTCAACACTGTTTGCAAATGCAACTATAGTTGTGACTGGCAGGCTATGGGTTAACAGAAATTGGAACAGTAAATAGCACATGCAGTGCAAATTGATATTCTACTTGACATCCGCCCAATACTTCTTAATTGACTACACAACTACACTTTGATAATTTTCCAATTAAACTGTTTGTCTCTGCGTGAAATGTTTTGATGCAAGAACTCAAGCAGACACTTTTTCATGCAGGAATGAATCTAAAAGATTTATTTCTGTTAGGCTCAAAAGACTTCAGACTTACCCTAATAACCCGAAGTAGTTGGACAGACAAACAGAGACAATTAGTACAGACCCAGATCAAATGGCTCCTTCAGGAGTCAATGGTCAGGGTCTACACTATTTGCTACAACAGTATATCAGTCTAACTAACCCTTTCCTTCATATACATGCATTTTCATATGCAAGCATCTGCAAACAGAGTAGACCAAAGATCAGACAGCTCCCACAGGAACGGTCTGATCAAGGTCTGCTCTGTTTGCTTGTGGAATTTGATAATTCTTTACTTTCCCATATGACTACGATGTTGCACCTGCCATATTTCATTAAATTACTTTGTCAATGAATATCTAGTAGGTATTGAAATTTGGAATAAGTATAGAACAGGGAAAGGGTTAAAAGTTCTCAAAATGGTGCCAAATGGACTTATGATTCAGCTTTTATACAGGGGTCCAGATAAGACGTGTAAATTAAAACATTTTCAAGAATAACTTTATTTCTCAACCAAATTGTGCCCATACTTTAGAATCGTCTCGAAGAGCGGTCACAACATAGGGTTTGGTGGAGAAATGACAACATTAGTATTTGAATATGCACCTTTATCTGTAGCTCTCTGGTAGAACGGGATCCAGGTTGGGTGTCTATAGGGTAATTAGTGTGGATTTTAGCTTCAAGTCAGATCTATTATAATTTCATAAGCAAACAGAGCAGACACAGATCAGACGGTCCCTACAGCGGCTACTCTGTTTGTAAAGGCCTGAAAAAGCGTTTATATCTGGGAAAAGATTAATAAGCATTGCATCTGTTTAAATTCCATGTATCAATCATTGGAAACTACAGCCATTTGTCCACTACCATTGGGCTCAGTAAACATTTTGACCATAGAAGATTTCAGCAGAAAACAATTTCAATTAAAAAAAGGACACTGCCACAGTTTTTCACTAGACCCACCATTGTTTAACCCTTACAACACTGAATTTTCAAATGGAATATTCCAAAATTCAAACAGGTCAAGCTTATCATCAAATATTAGGGGATCTTTTAAAGACAAGTGTAACATGACAAACAGTGCAGACCCTGATGAGAGGGCTCGTCATCTTGGTCTACACTATTTCCAAATGCCATTAGTGACTCATGTCCTACACTGTAAGGGTTAATTAACCCCTACTCGATAGCTGACAAACAAAGTAAATCCAGATCAGACAACTCCTACATCTCTGCTCTATTTGCTTATGGAATCATATACCGTAGATCTGATTCTACAGTTTTGACGAGGCCATAAATTTACTTGTTCATATGTTACTATTAAAATTAATTAATATTGGACATTGATTACTGAAACCAATCTTTCAAATTTATACCAACGAATGTACAGTAAAACCTCTCTATAATGACCATTAAATTACATTTAGTATTTTGTGCTAAAGGCAGGTGGGTGCTTAAAGCAAGGTGAAAGTAAAACAGAACGCTCCTATACTTTCACCTTGCTATAAGCAACCACCTGCCAAAAATACCAACTAATTAACACAATTTAATGGTCAATATAGAGAGGTTTTACTGCACCTCTGTATTAGATATATACAAACAATGGCCAGTTTCACCCAGATCATTGCACCTTTACCTCATGAATATTCATGTACGAAATATTAACATCATGAATATTAAATCACTGAATTTGCTGAAATTTTAAAAAGGGAATTTTGGACCATGGAAGAAACTGTAGAATCAGGTTGACATTATTTCATAAACGTACACATCACATCTACTACAGGAGTCATCTCATCTGGGTCTACCTTGTTAGTAAGAGCGTAAAAAGGTGTTACTTTCAGATATAAGGTTAAATAAACAAAAAGTCTTACTTGCTTTCTTTTGCCTGATACGGTAAACCAATTCCTCCAACAAATTAAAATTTCAAAATTCCAATTTTAAAGCCAGTGCTAATATTTAGATAGTGTATTGGGTTAGTTACCTGTTCACAGCTCGCCACGCTGATCACAAGTCCTGCCATAAACTATTGATTGCCTACGCGCCCATGTATTTAGAGACTCTATCTATTGACAAACAATTAGCCGGTCAATACTCATTAGCATGAATAGGTAGGAATGCTGGTTGGTTGTGATTTGTGTTTGTTCACTTGTAACTATGGACAATGGAACTTACCATGTCTGTAACCCCTCTTTCTGCCGCAAAAAAGGCTGGTTAAGATCTGTCATCTCTCCGTATTAATAAATGCCCCGCTCCTAATAATCGTATCCCACCCCACACCCTTTTGAAAAATATATATTCACCTTGAGTTAACCCCTCCATCCGTAAATACTCTTTTGAAAACAGAGTAGACGTAGATCCAGATGAGACAGCTCCTGTAGGAGCTGTCTGATCAGGGTTTACTCTGTTTTGCTTAGATAATCTTATTGGTCTGATTCTACACTGTTTATCATGGAAAAAATATTCTTGTTTCAAGTGGCATTAAAATAAAATTCAGGTGGTCGTAAATATAAAAAATTAAAGTAAAGTAAATTAAAATAAATGAATCACTATATCCACATGTTTTTAAACAACACCCTTTGGCAAAATGGCATGCTCCTGGCAACAACAGAGTTAATGTTGACCCTTTCAATCATAAACATTTATGCATGACTTAACCCTTCGCTTGCTATTCACGTCAATATACCTACCTGTAAATAGTGAAGACCCAGATGAGACAACTCCTGCAGGAGCTGTCTCATCAGGGTATGCACTATTTACAAGTTGATTGTGCAACCAGTGAACTCCACAGCAGTGATTGCACAGCGAAATACTTGTACACAGTGAAGATATATGTAATTATACAACAGGGCATGGGTAAAGAAGGAGAAATGTATTTTAAAATTCAGCAAGAGAAGGGTAAAATTGATCACTTCATGACTTTTCATTATAACTTCATTTTTCATTTAAACATTTAACCTATTCCCTCATAGGCTATTTTTAGATCCAACCTCTTTGAATAAATGTACCAAAAAGGAGCATTAACTACAGAAAAGGAAAATTTAAGAATTTTGTAGTTTGAAACCATTGTACGTGATAAATAGAGCATTGCTCCTATAAGATCAAATGCTCTATTTATCACAATGGTTTCAATAGGTGATTTTTACATTGGCGTAGAAAGGTGTACATGTATTTATGGAGGAAAGGGTTAAACAGGAAGTGTTGGCTTAGACAAAAACTGTAGGATCAGATGTACATGTATATAATTTCAGAAGGAAACAGATTTTAGTGTGTACAATGGATGAAATATATCTGGTTACTATTATTACCCTAAGTATTTGGGCGAACAAAGTAATAAATAAACAAGAGATGTTTGTAAAACATGTATACCCCAAGACCCCCTGACCTTTGATCTAGTGACCTCAAAAACTATATGGGTCATCTAGTGATCATGACTAATCACCACAGCAACTTTGAAGATCCTAAATCGAACCACTGAGCAGTTATTGATCGGAAAACATTTCACAAGTTAAGGTCATGTGACTTTGATCTTTGACCTAGTGACCCCAAAAAGGGGTCATCTAGTGGTCATGACCAACCACCACCATAAGTTTGAAGATACCAAGCCAAACCCTTGAGCAGTTATTGATCGGAAACCATTTCACCAGTTAAGGTCATGGTGACCTAATTTTGACCTAGTGACCTCAATACCTATAGGGGTCATCTAGTGGTCATGACCAACCACCACAGCAAGTTTGAAGATACTAAGCCAAACCAATGAGCAGTTATCAATCGGAAACCATTTCATAAATTTAGGTCATGGTGACCTTGACCTTTGATCTAGTGACCTCAAGAACAATAGGGGTTATCTAGTGGTCATGACCATCCACCACAGCAAGTTTTAAGATCCTAAGCCAAACCAATGAGCAGTTATTGATCTGAAACCATTTCACCAGTTAAGGTCATGGTGACCTTGACCTTTGACCTAGTGACCTCAAAAACAATAGGGGTCATCTAGTGGTCATGACTAACCACCACAGCAAGTTTGAAGATCCTAAGCAAAACCCTTGAGCAGATATTGATCAGAAACCATTTTACCAGTTAAGGTCATGGTGACCTTGACCTTTGACCTAGTGACCTCAAAAACAATAGGGGTCATTTAGTGGTCATGACCAACCACCACTCCTAAGCCAAGCCCTTGAGCAGTTATTGATCGGAAAACGTTTCCCCAGTTAAGGTCATGGTGACCTTGACCTTTGACCTAGTGACCTCAAAAACAATAGGGGTCATCTAGTGGTCATGCCCAACCACCACAGCAAGTTTGAAGATTCTATGCCAAGCTGTTTATTAGTTATAGATCGGAAACCATTCTACCGACCGACCGACAGATAGACATGTGCAAAGCAATATACCCCCATTTTTTCAAAACTTTTGAAAAGGGGGGTATAAATAATGCAGATCCAGATAAAATGGCTTCTAATCAAGGTCTTCAATCATTGCTACATGTCAGTCTAATTTAAAGTTATCAAAATATGGTACAAACATGTTTTTTTCAGCTTTACAAACTTGTGGAGAGGGAAGATTAACTTTTAATACTCCATGAATACGTCTTTCTATGCCTTTGTAAACAGAGTAGACCCAGATCAGATGGCTGACATTAATTAAGGAACCATCTGATCAGAGTCTGCTCTGTTTGCTTATGATACGATATAGATATAATTCTAAAGATTCTGTCATGGCCAAAACATCCTGTGTCTATGTGCTATTATAATAAAATGATTCTAATTAATGTTCATCATGTCATCATTTCTTACATAACCAGAGCTACAGATAACGATGTGTACTCAAATACTAAAATCAACATTTCTTACATAACCAGAGCTACAGATAACGATGCGTACTCAAATAATAAAATCGTCATTTCTCCACCAAACCCAATGTTGTGACCACTCTTTAGAATCGTCTTGAAGAGACAATTCTAAAGAGTGGTCACAACATAGGGTTTGGCGGAGAAACAAGGAAGTTATACTTGAAAATATTTTAATTTATGCATCTTATCTCGAGTTTTGCATAAATATTCATGGAGCAAAAGGTTAAGTGTGCGAATACTTAGGGTAATATGGGTAAATAACATTGAAAGGGAAATACGAAAAGCGTTCTGTGTGTTTGTAATCAATCAAAGATCACAATCTCAACACGGATGACTGAAAAATACAAATCCTTTCAAAGTTAAAATATTTACAAAGCCAGGCAAATATTTGATAGAATTTACATGGTTTAACCAATTACCTCATATGGGCTATTTTTAGACCCAACCTCTTTAATTAAATCTACTGAAAAAGAGCATTTACTAACAAAAAGGAGCAAATGCTGTATTCATCAAAATGGTTTCAGAAAGTGACTTTTACAGAGGCGTCAATATGAGAAAATGGTTTAAGATACCCTGTATCGGAGTATTGGAATTCCCACATATCCCCTCTTCAATGGTTTGTGAAGCTGCATAACTCAAGTTTCAAATAATTTTGGAAACTTTAAAAAAGACTGACATAGTAACAAATAGTGTAAACTCTGATTAAAGGCACTTTTAGACACTGATTTGGGTGTACACTGTTTGTAAAGGTGCCAAAAGGCATCTCTATGAGATAAAAGGTTAAACATTACAGATTTTTTTATTATGGTCTTCACGGGTCTTATTTTCCAAGAAAAGGGTAGTAGCAAACTGCAAGACTTGTGTAATCAATTTTTTTCAAGAACAGCTCCTTATCTCCCCCATTAACCCTTTCGCTGCCAATGCCGGATCTGTGATTACCTATGCAAACAGTTTGGATCCAGATGAGACGCCGAGTAACTCGGCGTCTCATCAGGATCCAAACTGTTTGTTACTGTTACTATGTTTTTGAAACAAAAATGAAGAAGATGAAATTTTGTAGCAGACGACAAAGTTAGCAGACAACAGAGTTTGGCAGCGAAAGGGTTAATGCCAATGTTGTGACCGGACTTCTTTAGAATCGTCTCTTCTTGGTCATAATGGTCAGTTTGGTGGAGAAATGACAATTTTAGTATTTGAATATACATGTATATATGCACGTTTATCTATTGCTCCAAGACCCAATTATGATTTAAATTGGCCACTTAACATTATATTAGTTCAGTCATATGTATGTGAAAATCATTTCCAGTAATAAGAGTGCAAAGAGATTTGTTATGTCCACAAATCAGCAATATATCATATTATTCAGTAGCGGAAGTATCAACTACCATAAATATTCTACTCTAAATTTATCACTGTGTACACCATATGAAGAGGCAAGTTTGAATTTTCAAGTGTGATTGAGAACACAACTATAATATCCTTACCCTTTGAATGTGGGACACGGGTGTACTGGCAATTACAAACAGTGCAGGGCTGGAAAAATCCTAAAACTTTTACTCGTCCTGCCCGCTGCTTTTATCTTATTTTACTTAAATTAATTGTTAAAATGTCTGAAATTCTACTAGTCCTGCAAGAAAGTTACTCGTCATGGCAAGCAGACGAGTGGAATTTTCCAGGCCTGCAGTGTAGACCCATATCAGTGGGCTCCTAGAGGAACCCACTGATCAGGGTCTGCACTATTTGTAATTCTAAATCCTCTAGTAAATTTAAACCTTTCAGGAAAGTTGACAGTAGTTAAACAGTTATGGGTCATTCCACTTTGTATACTAACCCTTCTGATGCCTACTAAATATTGGATCTGCTGAACGTTTCACTCCCAACTTTCAATTTGTTCAAATTTTTGAGAAACTACTGACCAAGTGTCAAACAGCTTGGAACCTGATGAGACGCCAAGTTACTTGGTGCCTCATCTGGATCCAAGCTGTTTGCAAATGCCAGTCAGTTCGGGCTAAACATGACAAGGGCTAAGCACTCACAGAGTTAATTGACCTATAGAGATTGCAGTTTGCTTATGAACAGCGTCAAACTTCTTATGAAACATCTGACACTCATTTATTCAAGGAAAGTAAATTAATCCAATTTCGTGAATTATTTGTGTATAACCCTAATTATTCTAAGTACATGTATTTAGTAAAAATAAGAAGATAGAGCAAACCCAGATTTGTGAAACACTATGCTCCGATATGACCTTTCACCTTGATGTTTGATGTTGACCATAATAAGTCGCCCCAAAAAATGTTCGCCTCCAAAAGTAGCACATGCATGCCAACTTTGAAGAATGTATGTGCAATGACGACAAAATTATCGCCAACATTAAAATGCGGACAAACACTGACAAACCGACCAACAGACAGAGCAAAATGCTCCCCCTCCTAAAAAAGTCCTGAGTGAGCCATTTGATCAGAGTCTACACTATTTGATACTATGTCAGTCTAATTTAAAGTTATCAAAATGATGCCAAATTAAATATTTTATGCAGCATTACAGCCTGGAGCAGATCCGAATACTTTCAGGGCAATATTGGGGTATTCTCTGCAACAATTGTTCTGTTTATGAAATTACATATAATTATGTAGTTCTGATTCTACAGTATCTGCAATGGTATTCCTTTATTCCATTATAATTTATAACAATTAAGCTACATGTAATTAATATTAACAGTCATTATTTCTTACATGAATATTCAGTAGGTAAGGTGTTAACCCTTTCCCTCATATTAATGCTTTTTCATGCCTTAGCAAATAGAATAGTCCCAGATCAGACGGCTATAGGAGCCATCTGATCAGGGTCTACTCTGTTCACTTATGAAATTATAATGTATCCGACTCTACATTTTCTACAAATACAAAAAAGATCCAGTATACATTATGCTATTATAAAAAAAATCAGTTAATAAATATTCATATCATCGTTATTTCTGACACAAATATTCAACAGGGGAAGGGTTAAACAAAATCCTGCCAACCCCTAAACCCTGTACAAACACTGTAGCACAATCTATCTCTTTTATTTAAATGGTCAGTGGTCTATCAATAATGCAGTAGTTACAAATCAATACCAAGATCTACCAGGTATACCGTTTGCAAAGACTGTTTCTAAAACCTCTTCAATACAAATATTGGATGACCCAAATTCCAAACGAATCTGATGAAAGTGTAGCATTCACAAATCATAGATATAGATCATCTTTTCTAACAGAACTAGTCCATTAACAAAGTAAACACAGGATTTTTTCAGTAACCACAATTGTTGGCATTTTCTCGAACTGTTCAAATGAACACATGGCAATGTATACAAGCAGCAAATGAATCACCTTTCAAATAGCTGGTGACAAATTTAGTTTTGTATGAGTTATGTTAAATGACAGATGTCATTGGGGAAAAAGGGCATTTTGACACAGTGAAAAGAAGAATTAGAAGGAAGTAACTGAATTTGAATCTACTCTATACTATTTTCAGTGAAATTTACGATGAACACTTCAACTACCTCATGCGGTTACACCCATAACCCTTACCCTCATGTAAATGCTTTTTTTATACCTTTCAAACAGAGAAGACCCAGATCGGAGCCATCTGAACAGGGTTTGCTCTGTTTTCTTATGGGATTATATACAGGGTGTCCCAGAAAAAATGCAACCCAATTTCAATTCCGCATTTCTCTAAATCTATTCAACCGATAAAAAAGTTTTATACACCAGATTTTAGGTCCAATATTAATTCACACATTACAGCTTAAATGCTTTCATAGATTTTGAGATATTGCATAAATACTGAAGGCACCATGTTTTTATTTTACCCAGAAATAGGATTATGGATGTAATAAGTACATTTGAATAAAACTTGGAATTTTATCTCATTTATTCATCGCAAAATGTGTCGCCAATGTTTATTAAAAGAAATCAAATTGTAACAGATGTAAAGTTCTGTAATACACTTGTAAAATATTACATTTAAAAGAAATTATAACACATTAATAAGTCCATCAAATGTGATCTCATTTAATTAATTGAAGTCCTAATAAATTTGTATCACAGACATACTTAGTTTTACATGTAGTAACACGTTAATAAATCAATTATGATTTAAGTGATTATTATTTCAAGAAGTACCATAATAGTAATACTGTTCAAAAGATAATCCGTTTTGTGAGCCCGCCTATTAAAACGACTCCATATTTTCAATGGCTGCATAACACTTTTGAATTGTTTGTTATCTCTGAACATAGGCAATAAAATAAAATATTTATCTGTGTATCTATGCACAAATTTTACTAAAAGTTATCATTCGTTAACAACTAAAAGTACCGTAAAAGTATAAGATTCAATACTGGGATATGACAAGTGACATTAACACACATTAAGTATCATTTTGGGTACAAAAAGTTACATTGGTTATCCTAGCTAAACAATATATTATAAACAGGGTAAATGTGTGACAATAATCCAATTTCTGGGAAAAGTGAAAACAGGGTGCCTTCAGTATTTACACAATATCTCAAAATGTATAAAAGCATTTGAGCTTTTATTTTACACAAATGTGAACAACTGTATTACCTCAAAACTGGTATATATAACTTTTCTATCGGTTGAATAGATTGAGAGTAATAAGGAATTGAAATTGGGTTGCATTTTTTCTGGGACACCCTGTAGATAGGAGTCTTCAGTTTCTGCCGGTTAAGAATCATTTTAAAAACTGGCTAGTTGATATTCGTATGAGTATTACTTTTATTTAAATCAATATCAAACAATCTAGGTCTGCATTAGTTGTCTATGTGACTGAATATCTAGTGTGTTTACCATATATATTGTAAGTATTGATCAGGGATGTAAATAAGAAGCCTATTTAGAAAATCTACTTAAACTAATTTTGATATTTCTCTGCCAAACCCTACTTTGCTGCAAAATATCAGAATTGCCACATGAATGTAACAAAATAGGATTTGGCCGAGAAATAAGAGATTTTAATAGGTCAGTGCTCATCGCATATACAGCCCTGTTTATGTTTTAGCTAAAGTAGTGTAACGTTCATAGAACGTTGGTAATTATGCAAATGAAGCTGACCAGATCATTGTATCTTGGGAAGTAGAGGTATAGATATAGCGCAACAAACATCTCTTGATGTGAGCTTAAGCTTTGCACCAACAGGGTTTGTTGTTGCTGAGTCACTCGGTTTGCACGTTACAAATGGTGGCAGCGGTGGGATAAAGAAAACTGCCAGACCGGAGTTGCCTTACCCACGGGTCTCCCAGGGTCCAAGTCTCGGGACGAGACTCCTCGGAGGGGAGAGTAATGTAACGTTCGTAGAACGTTGGTAATTATGCAAATGAAGCTGACCAGATCATTGTATCTTGGGAAGTAGAGGTATAGATATAGCGCAACAAACATCTCTTGATGTGAGCTTAAGCTTTGCACAGACAGGGTTTGTTGTTGCTGGGTCTCTCGGTTTACACGTTACAGTAGTAATTAAAAGTATTCAAACAGTTCATATTTACTAGTTCTTTATAAGCTCTATATCATGACTTAAAAGCTCGCGTAAGATCTACACGTTATTCAGATTGCTGGCTGAAGTAACCCATTCCCTGTTGAATAGTCATGTAAGAAATACTGACACCGATATTTATCAGCTGAATTTTTATAAATGTATGCATACACATGATTTTTTGCTATTGGTAGAAATTGTAGAGTCAGATCTATTACAATAAGCAAACAGAGCAGACCCTGATCAGACAACTCCTATAGGAGCCATCTGATCTGGGTCTACTCTGTTTGCAAAGGTGTGCAAAGGTATTTATATAAAGGAAAGGGTTAATCCTTAATTTACTTGATAACCCTGTCTTTCTATGCCCTTGTAAAACAAAGCAGACAACTGTCTGAACAGGGTCTATTCTGTTTGCATGAATGAAATACATACATGATTCTAGTTTCTTCCACAGCCAAAAATTTAAATGTTTATAATGCCATTGTAAAATTTAAGCTAATAAATATACATAGCTGACAATATTTCTTACATGAATATTCACAAGGTAATGGATTAACCCTTTCCTTCATATAAACCTGTTTTCATGCATTTGCAAACAGAGTAGAACCAGATCAAATGACTCATATACTAGTATAGGAGCCGTCTGATCAGGGTCTGCTGTGTTTGCTAATGGAATTTGAAAGATTTGGGGGGTTTTTACTTTCTAAAATGGCTACAATGTCCACCTTCTATGTTTAGTTATAACTATTCTGTCCATGAATATTCAGTAGGTATCTAAATTTGGAATAAACATAGAACAGAGAAAGGGTTAAGAGTACATTCTTACCAGTATATAACATGGAAACACAACAGTATTAGGCTTAACCTCTTGACAATTGAGCAGCTCATAGGATTAGTTGTATTTTACCACGTAATAATTGGTTACGGTTTAATGGATTAATGGATTAATAACTAGATCAAAAACTAGGAATTAACTAATAACTGTACGTAAGTTGTTGTCACTTTATTTTGTTCTATGTTTATTCCAAATTTTAATACCTACTGAATATTCTTTGAAAAAATAGTCATAAAGAAATACAAAAGGGGGAACATAGTAGATATTTTAGCAACTAAAGAAACAGATCTATCAAATTCTATTAGCAAACAGAGCAGACCCTTCTCAGATGGCTCCTCTAGGAGCAGTCTGATCTGGGTCTACTCTGTTTGCAAATGTGCGAAAACATGTTTACATGAGGGAAAGGGTTAAACCCTTTCAACCCTGAATTATCAGAGTACAATTCATAACCCATCAGGGTTTAACCCTTTCCCTGTTCTATTATTTTGTTTGTTTCATATTTCAATACCTACTGAATATTCATAGACAAAATAATTATAATGAAATAAGGAAGGTTGGATAGTGTAGCCATTTTAGAAACTAAAGAACCAGCCATATCAAATTCTATTAGCAAACAGAGCAGACCCTGATCTGGGCCTACACTGTTTGCAAATGACAGTACATATATATCTGGGGCTGAAAGTTTAACCTTTTAACCCTTTCCCTGTTCTGTATTTAGGCCTGCTTGCAATACCTACTGAATATTCAGTAACAAAATAGTTATAAAAAAAAATATGGAAGGTGGGACATTGTAGACATTTTAGAAAGCAAAGAAACATACCTATCAAATTCTATCGGCAAATAGAGCAGACCCTGATCAGATGGCTCCTCTAGGAGCCATTTGATCTGGGTCTACTCTGTTAATTTGCAAATGCGTGAAAACATGTTTATATGAGGGAAAGGGTTAACAAATATTAGGTTTACCTTGAATATTTTATCCATGATAATAAACAAATATCGTTATTGTTTGTATATCATATAAATGTTATGACTTACTGCATAGAAATTAACCCTTGACTTTATGAAAACGCATGTTAAGAAATAATGACATCATGAATATCAATTAGTTTGCAAAGGCATTAAAAGGGAACACTTATACAGCAAAGGGTTAACAAAATACAAACATTTCAAGAAAGCAAACCATTCGATCTATTCACACAAAAGAATAATGACCAATACACCTACAGAATGACATTAACTCATGTTTGATAATTAATCTCAGGTGTGCATCCAGGATTTCAGCTTAGGGGTGGGTGTGGGTGTGTGGGGGTGGGGGGGTGGGGGTGGGGGGGGGGGGTATAAAAGTTGAATGACATCTGATGATGATGAGACTGATCACTAACTAGTGTAATTTACAAACACTAATGATGTAATCCAATTGTGAACAGGGAAATAGAAAAAAACTCAGATGAAATCATTGTTTTAGTTATTTTTCATTAGACCTAGATCTAATAAAATAATACTAAGAAATTTAGAATTGTCTCATAACAGGGTTTGGTGGAGAAAATAGCAATTTACCAGTTTACCTTTAAATGAAAGGAGCTATTCTTGAGAAAATGTTCAGTTTACACCATTTATAACTAGATTAGTTCGCATATAATTATGCATGTTTGTGACTGCTCTATAATTATCAATCTCATAGTAATTGCTCCCTGCATATATCCTCTTGTAGAATTTGTGTCCATTTCTTAAAAAAAAAAAGAAAAAAAAAAGGATTATAGCGAGTAGTCTGAGTCAAGAAATTTACAAGTAAACTGAGAGTAACACCTGTTCATGTGACACCAAAATTACAATAAAAATTGGGTGCTACTAAACAGAGTCTGGTAGAGTCCGGTAGAGTCTGGTAGAGTCCGGTAGAGTCTGGAGGCCTTTTTAGAAGTTTAAGTGCAATTTAAAGATTATAATGCTGTTATATAGCACTATTTTGTATGTTTGCAGCAGTAGTAATTAACATCCGTTAATAAATGAGCATATAATAGCTTGAAAACTCCCTGTAAATATTACCGGGGTCACATGGTAATGGCCGACCTACGTCGGATAGAGTCTGTTCTAGTTTTAGAAGTCTATATGGTATTAAATTTCCCCCTTTTTATCAGAAAACATTTTACATACATTAATAAGTGATTTTATTATAATTTCAAAGGCAGTATGGACATGATATACATGTATTGTATGACAGATTGTTGTTTCGCCTTTTTCAGATTGGCGAAAAGTCGGAGGGTACCGGTTAATGTCTGGAGATGAAAACGGGAGTTTTAGGCCAACATTTGCAAAATTAAGCGAATTAATGTATTAATAACAAGGTAGAGATGTATCTGCAACCATATTTCACATAAAATTGTGTAGCAATTTGTGAATAATTGGACTCAAATTGTTAGTATCGAAACCTAAGTATACGACTCTATCCGACGTAGGGCGGCCATTACCGCGTGACCCGGTAATATTTACCGGGTGTTTTCAAGCTAATATACGATCATTTTTTAATGGATATTAACTACTATAGCTTCAAACATACAAAATAATGTTATATAACAGCATTATAATCCTTAAATTGCACTAAAAAGGCCTCCAGACTCTACCAGACTCTCCCGGACTCTACCAGACTCTGTTTAGTAGCACCGTAAAAATCCATTTTTTAACTCTCCGACTGGTGAATACTCATACAAAAATTTACAAGATACAAAATTTTATTTAAAGTCGGTATGTCATATAACAGTAAACATTTAAGCTATGGATAGCTATTGACCGACAACGTATGTACTCATATATGAATATCAATTTGCCAAACTTTTATAATGGTATTATCAACAAGGGATTTTTTAATCATGGCATGTTTAATCAGATCCATATTATTTCATAAGGTAACAGGCAGACCGTCTGACCTGGGTCTACACTGTGTGCAAATGTGTTAAAGGTGTCTCTATCAGGTAAAGAGTTAATTCAAACAGAAGGGACAACTGTGCATGCCCTTTGAATGCAGGACATGCATGTGTAGCCGGGAAGAGATTGTGGTTAAACAGTTGATAGGCTTTAGACTGTGTAGCTTGATAGTTCAGTCCTTAGAGTATTGGCATAGTAAGCCAAAGGCCCTGGGTTCAAGTCCCAGTCATGTAACAACTTTTTCACCATGTAAAACATGTGCTGGCATTTGCAAACAATGCACGCAATCCCAGATTATATTTCCTCAAGAGGACCTCTCCGATCAGGATGTGCACTGTTTTTCATTCAAAAACCTCTAGCAGGTTTAAATTTTCATAATAAATGGACCCTTTAATCAAATACTGATTGGTCATTCCACTAAAAAATCAGCGTTGAAAGGGTTTAATTGAAACTCCCAGTGATTAATCTAAATATGATATTTTTATATATGCAATCACATGTGTAGTTTGTTAATAATTGGCAATTAGCGGTGGTTTAATTAAACAATGTGACAAAATAAACTGATGTTTCAAAGTTTCAAAGAATAAAATTAACAAATAACTGGTAAATTATATTCTACAAAGCGATAGTGAGACAACTGACATCTACATTTTTCACACAATGCCGGAAAAGCGTTTCCATGACATTTATGTACACAATCAAATAACCAGTCGGATTACCTCAACTGTCTCCCATAATTGACGGTCGCTTTATCTGCTGCAGAAATGGCACATGTATCAGTATCACACATCTACGTTCCGTTAAAATGTTTCCTTGACATACACAATTTCGCCAATACTCCCAGAAAATGGCAACAACTGTTGACAATTTGTCGCGTACAAGTTGTTTTACACGTTCTATCCAAATTCCGTGTTCTGAAATTTCGGTTTTTACGATCGATCACGTGATACTTATCGCAATTCATTCGGATTCTTCTGTATTCGCCGTAAGATAGTCTGGACGGTCACCTTGATACAGACTATAAATCTAATTAGTCTTTATTTTTTTAACATCTGTAGATCTAGATCTACTTAGAAAAAAATATTTCGCGATGTAAGATAGATACACACCTCTGCCTCATTTTTAAGGCACAAAGAATGTTTATCATTTGCAGATCCAGTTCAGGAAAAAATAATTTCAGGGGAGGTTATCAAAATGATCAAATTCTATGATATGTGGATTTATCTCCCTTGTCTAACTGACTGGGATTTTAAATATTCAAAATGAAATTAAACAGGTTACTAAATTGACAAACTATCCCCTTTAAAGTCATGTCACAAGACTGTGTAAGAAATTAAATAAAAAAGTGTACTTTGAAGTGGGCCTAAAGAAATTATCCACTTGGCCTAATTGTTAATCGCTGAAGAAATCGAAAGTCTAACCTCTTTCAAAGCACCAGATAAGATGCGTTTATTTAAACATTTTCTACAATAGCTCTTTATTTCTCCACCAAACCCTATACTGTGACCATTCTTTAGAATCGTCTCTTCGAATGGTCACAGTATATGGTTTGCACCATTATCTGTAGCTCTGGTGATTCTTTGACGAAACAGTGTAGATCCAGATCTGACGGCTCTTGTAGGAACCGTCTGATCAGGGTCTGCTTATGATAAGATATAGATACGAGTCTACAGTGTCTAACATGGCTGAAATTGCCTGTGTCTATATGGTACTATAACAATAAATCTAATACTCATGATGTCATTTTTTATTACATGATTATTCCTAAGATAAATGGTTAAACCTTACGCAACGGAACTTCCATCTACAAATTGGCATGAAAACTTCACCATTTTCTTTAAAGAATTGTCAGAAATCTGGTTATCATATCGGGATTAAAACAATTTCCTCTATACAGAAGAACCCCTCTAATACGACCACTTAATGAATAAACATGTCTGCCTCTATAAGCAGGTGACTGCAGGAGCTCTCTGCATAACTTTCGTCCTAAATTAAGCTACCGCCTGCCTCTGCCCATTTTGGTGGTCGTATTAGAGGGGTTTTACTGTATATGTGTCAGTATATACAACTAGAACTGTAAGCCAAAGGCTGACAAATACACACCCCCCCCCCCACACACACACACACACACACACACACGTCTGCTCCTAAAGGCTCTTTCTTTTAAAATGTAAGTATACATGTGCCATTGTACTGCTTTTATCCTTTCAGCTTTTGTGTTATTTTATACCGTTAACCTTTTTAGCGGTACAAGTGGTGCTTTAATGTTATAGGTTAATGTCTTACCTGACTTTTCAGGATATTTATATTATATATGTTTAGTTTAATATGTTTTAAATGACGCTATGTGTGTTTTACAGTGTCTTATAGGTCGAAAACGGCCGGGTGTCAATACTGAATGATGAAATGTATAAAATGTACATGTCTTTATGTATCTATAACTGGCTGTATTGATGCATGACACTTTAATAAACTATTATTTAATAAACTATTATGTATGTCTGCTTGTCAGAACACATATCATCATTCAATCTGAACATAATTATGTACATACAGAAACATGAAGAGATTTAAAAACAATACATGCCCCAACCCAATTCATGTAATAACAAGAGGGTCGTCACGGGTGACAAATGCCCCCAAAGTGTTTGACACCGAAATGCATTTTGGTGGAAAAACAATACAATGTAATGCAGGTGTAACATGAAATTTTGATGCTGTTAAAAATGACACAGGAGTCAGTTCTTAACATTAGAAACAGAACCTTTGACGATTATGATAGCTAAGAAAAGAGCCAAGCGTCAAAACTTAGTTAAAAAGGACCCTAAGTCATTCTCAACGTTAAAAAGGACCCTGGGTTGATTGTCAACGTTTAAGGTATAGGAGATATGCTCTGGACAAGCTTTTTGTATCTGGTAAGATATAGGAGATATGCTCCGGACTGTAAAATTGAGGTCAAAGGTCAAGGTCAAGGTCAGTGATCTGAAAATGGTACATGACTCTCCCCCATCCCAAGATGAACTCACAAACCAAATTTGGATTCCGTAGCTGGTAAGGTATAGGAGAAATGCTCCAGACAAGCTTTGTGTAAAATCTAGGTCAAAGGTCAAGGTCACAGTGACCTGAAAATGGTACGCGACACACCGCCATCCCAAGATAAACTCACACATTAAATTTGGAATCCGCAGCTGGTAAGGTATAAGAGATATTCTCTGGACAACCTTTTTTGTAAAATCGAGGTCGAAGGTCAAGGTCAAGGTCACAGTGACCTGAAAATGGTACGCGACACTCCGCCATCTGAAGGTGATCTCACAAACCAAATTTGGAATCCGTATCTGGTAAGGTATAGGAGATATGCTCTGGACAAGCTTTTTGTAAAATCGGTCAAGGTCAAGGTCAAGGTTAAGGTCATAGTGACCTGGAAATGGTACATGACATTCCGCCATCCCAAGATGAACTCACACACCAAATTTGGAATCTGTAGCTGGTAAGGTAAAGGAGATATGCTCCGGACAAGCTTTTTGTAAAATCGGTCAAAGGTCATGGTCAAGGTCACAGTGATCTGAAAATGGTATGCGACACTCCTCCATCCAAAGATGAACTCACACACCAAATTTGGAATCCTTAGCTGGTAAGGAATAGGAGATATACTCCGGACAAGCTTTTTGTAGCTGGTAAGGTATAAGCGGTTTTTAAAATCGAGGTCAAAGGTCAAGGTCAAGGTCACAGTGACCTGAAAATGGTACGCGACACTCCGCCATCCCAAGATGAACTCACACACCAAATTTGGAATCTGTAGCTGGTAAGGTAAAGGAGATATGCTCCGGACAAGCTTTTTGTAAAATCGGTCAAAGGTCATGGTCAAGGTCACAGTGATCTGAAAATGGTACGCGACACTCCTCCATCCCAAGATGAACTAACACACCAAATTTGGAATCCTTAGCTGGTAAGGTATAGGAAATATACTCCGGACAAGCTTTTTGTAGCTGGTAAGGCACAAGCTTTTTTTAAAATCGAGGTCAAAGGTCAAGGTCAAGGTCACAGTGACCTGGAAATGGTACGCGACACTCCGCCATCCTAAGATGAACTCACACACCAAATTTGGAATCTGTAGCTGGTAAGGTAAAGGAGATATGCTCCGGACAAGCTTTTTGTAAAATCAAGGTCAAAGGTCAAGGTCAAGGTCACAGTGACATGAAAATGGTACGCGACACTCCCCCATCCCAAGATGAACTCACACACCAAATTTGGTATCCGTAGCTGATGTGACAAAGGAAATATACTCCGGACAAAAGGTACACACACCCACCCACCCACCCACACACCCACCCACCCACACACCCACCCACCCACACACCCACACACACACACACCCACACACGCACGGTGCGATCACTATATGCCGCCAAAGCCTAGCTTTGGGGGCATAAAAATGACAAGATGTTCAGCAATAAAGACAAGAGTACCGCATACGGTACATAATACGCCCACTTGCAAACTTTCTCTGATTCAACATGCCTTATAAGTGTTGACATTTTCTAATCTGTGCTTCAGATCTTGATTTCCATATTAAGGTGATACTATTTTTTAAACAAGAGGGCCATGATGGCCCTTAATCGCTCACCTGTTTGTAACAGATTAATGATTTCAATGACAGATTGCATAATTTGAAAAATCTTGGTAGAAAACCATCAGATGATGCTACATACTAAATATAAAGAGTCTAGACCTTACAGATTTGGAGGAGGAGATATTTTAAAGATTTTCCTATGAAAAACTGTTATGCCCCAGGGCGGGGTCAATTTTGATCCGGGGTTCATAATTTGAAAATCTTGGTAGAGGACTATTAGATGATGCAACATACCAAATATCTAAGGTCTATGCCTTACAAGTTCAGAGAAGACTTTTAAAGATTTTTAAGTGAAGATTTTTAAAAACTTTCCTACAAAAAACTGATATGCCCCTGGGCGGGGAAGTTTTCAACCCAGGGGACATAATTTGAACAATCTTGGTAGAAAACTATTAGATAGCGCTACATACCAAATATTAAAGGTCTCTGCCTTACAGTTTTGGAGAAGAAGATTCTTAAAGCTTTTCATATGAAAAACTGATAAGCCCCAGGGCGGGGCCATTTTTGACCCAGGGGTAATAATTTGAATAATCTTGGTAGAAAACCATTAGTTGATGCTACATACCAAATATCAAGGGCCTAGACCTTACAGTTCTGGAGAAGATTTTTAAAGATTTTCCTATGAAAAACTGATAAGCCCTTGGGCGGGGCCATTTTTGGTCCGGGGTCATATTTTGATTAATCTTAGTAGAGGACGATTAAATAATGCTACATACCAAATATCAAAGGTCTATACCTTATAATTTTAGAGAAGAATATATTTAAAGATTTTCCTATGAAAAACTGATAAGCCCTGGGGCGGGGCCATTTTTGTCCTGGGGGTCATAATTTGAACAATCTTAGTAGAGGACCATTAGATGATGCTAGAAACCAAATACCAAAGGTCTATTCCTTACATTTTCAGAGAAGAAGATTTTTAAAGATTTTCCTATGAAAAACTGATAAGCCCCGGGGTGGGGCCATTTTTGGCCCAGGGGTCATAATTTGAACAATCTTAGTAGAGGACCATTAGATGATGCTACATACCAAATATCAAAGGTCTATGCCTTATAGTTTCAGAGAAGAAGATTTTTAAAGATTTTCCTATGAAAAACTGATAAGCTCTGGGGCAGGGCCATTTTTGTCCTGGGGGTCATAATTTGAACAATCTTAGTAGAGGACCATTAGATGATGCTACATACCAAATACCAAAGGTCTATGCCTTACATTTTCAGAGAAGAAGATTTTTAAAGATTTTCCTATGAAAAACTGATAAGCCCCGGGGCGGGGCCATTTTTGGCCCAGGGGTCATAATTTGAACAATCTTAGTAGAGGACCATTAGATGATGCTACTTACCAAATACCAAAGGTCTATGCCTTACATTTTCAGAGAAGAAGATTTTTAAAGATTTTCCTATGAAAAACTTATAAGCCCCGGGGCGGGGCCATTTTTGGCCCAGGGGTCATAATTTGAACAATCTTAATAGAGGACCATTAGATCATGCTACATACCAAATATCAAAGGTCTATGCCTTACAGTTTCAGAGAAGATGATTTTTAAAGATTTTCCTATGAAAAACTGATAAGCCCCGGGGCGGGGCCATTTTTGTCCTGGGGGTCATAATTTGAACAATCTTAGTAGAGGACCATTAGATGATGCTACATACCAAATACCAAAGGTCTATGTCTGACAGTTTCAGAGAAGAAGATTTTTAAAGATTTTCCTATGAAAAACTGATAAGCCCCGGGGCGGGGCCATTTTTGGCCCAGGGGTCATAATTTGAACAATCTTAGTAGAGGACCATTAGATGATGCTACATACCAAATATCAAAGGTCTATGCCTTACAGTTTCAGAGAAGAAGATTTTTAAAGATTTTCCTATGAAAAACTGATATGCCCTGGGGCGGGGCCATTTTTGGCCCGGGGGACATAATTTGAACAATCTTTGTAGAGGACCATTACATCATACTACATACCAAATATCAAAGCTCTTGGCTTTGTAGTTCCAGAGAAGAAGATGTTTAAGTAAATTGTTGACGTCCGCACGTACGCACAACGCACGACGCACAACACACATACGCACATACGCACGACGCCGGACGCCGGACATAGGATCATCCCAATAGCTCACCTTGGCACTTTGTGCCAGGTGAGCTAAAAAATGAAGTGAATATCTTATTAAATAAAAAAGTTACAGCTTATCCTCATTTTTGCAGATTTTTGTAAAGTGCAATGACCATAACTCTGTAAAGACAAACTGAATGAACCTCAAAATAAACTCAGCTTCAAATTTTGTTGCTTAAAACATTTGTGTTAAATTTCATTTATATCATTTTAATAGTTTTACCAGAAAACAACAGACAAACTAAAAGTTGACCGACAAACAAATCAACGAACACACAAAGTTCAAGGACCATAACTTTAGAATAAAATGACATATCAAAACCCCCGCAATATATGTGAAAATTCACATTAAGGTTTAACCATATAAAAAAATTGAAGTAAATATCATTTCAAATGAAAATGTTATGACCATCCTCATATTTGCATAGATTTGCATTATTTTTTTAAGTGCAAGGGCCATAACTCCGAAACAACAAATCAAATGATCCTCAGAATCAACTTAGCTTCAGGTCTTGATGCATTAAACATGTGTATGAAGTTTCATTAATAACTGTCAAACAGTTGTGCCAGAAAACAGCGGGCAAACTATATGCATATATTTGCATTATTTTTTAAGTAAAAGGGCCACAACTCCGAAACGACAAATCAAATAAACCTCAAAATCGACTCAGCATCAGATCTTGATGCATTAAACATTTTTGTGAAGTTTCATTAATATCTCTCAAATACTTTTCCCAAAAAACAGCGGACAAACTATTTGCATGTATTTGCATAATTTTTTAAGGACAAGGGCCATAACTCTGAAACAAAAAATCAAATGATCCTCAGAATCAATTCAGTTTCAGATCTTGATGCATTAAACATTTGTGTGAAGTTTCATTAATATCTCTCAAATAGTTTCCCAGAAAACAGCGGACAAATTATTTGCATGTATTTGCATTATTTTTTAAGTAAAAGGGTCATAACTCCGAAACAACAAATCAAATGAACCTCAGAATCAACTCAGCTTCAGATCTTGATGCATTTAACATTTGTATGAAGTTTCATTAATATCTCTCAAATAGTTTTCCCAGAAAACAGCGGACAAACTATTTGTATATTTTTTAAGGACAAGGGCCATAACTCTGAAATGAAAAATCAAATGAACCTCAGAATCAACTCAGCTTCAGATCTTGATGCATTAAACATTTGTGTGAAGTTTCATTAATATCTGTCAAATAGTTTTCCCAGAAAACTGCGGACAAACAAAATGTTGACGGACGAACGAACGAATGAATGAACGGACGGACGGACAGGGCCACGACAATATACGACCACCTTTATTAGGTGGGCGTATAAAAAATGAAGAATAATTCAGAATTCAGAGAAATAAGACTCTTTCATGAGGTTTTATCCACACAACATATTTTTCTCATATTCTAAGTACATGTGTAATAATTTATGGGAGGATTGAAAGCAATGTCATGGTCCCTAACCGGTTGAACTCTGTCACAATTGAACGAAAAGCACTTATGTGCTGCACATTCATACAAGAACCTGTATATAATACTTATTGATTCAAATATATCACTTCTAACATGTAATATTCAATCCAAGATCAATCACAAACATAAATAAAGCAACTTTTACCAAATATTGTCAAGTCTAAAAAGGGAGATAAGTCTGTTAAAATTCATAGAAGTGTTATGGCTGCTGCCAGACAATGTCATATAATAAGTTCAAGCAGCTTTGTTTATTTTTGTGAAGTGTCAACTCCAAAGTTCTAAACCTAGGTACCTTTTCAGAAAAACATTAAGTTCAAGGACCATAACTCTGAGAAATATTATTCAACCAGACCGATATTCGAACTTAAGCTGCAACTCGTCTATTTTTTGGCTTTATGACATATATAAAGTTAATATCTCCAACCACTTCCAAAGAAAGACCGGAAAATTGGAAATTTGACCAAAAAAAAAAAAGTTCAAGGGCCATAACTCTGGCAAAAATTATTCAACCAGACTGAGATTGGAAATTAAGCTGTAAGTCATCTAGATTTAGCTTTATGCCAAATATAAAGTTAATATCTCCAACCACTTCCAAAAAAAGTCTGGAAAATTCAAAATTTGAAGAAAGAAATTAAAGTTCAAGGGCCATAACTCTGGAAATAATTATTCAACAGGACTGAGATTGGAACATAGCTGTAACGTATCTAGATTTAGCTTTGTACTAAATATAGGGTTGATACATAGAAAGTCCAGAAAACAGGAAAACATTGTTAGGGTACTAAAAGGGGGAGATAACTCCTAAAGTAGTGGTCCGATCATACTGGAAATAGGCGGTGCATAGGTTTATATGGTCATATGGCTATACATAAACTTTCAACAAAAATAAAGCAAAACTGTAGAAGAAGGCCGGACAAAATTGTGTCCACAGGCGGACAGATGGACGGACAGACAGACGGACAACCTGACTCCAGTATACACCCCCAAACTTCGTTGTGGGGGTATAATAAAACCTCTCTAAACCTGAATTTTAGTACAAAAGAATGTAGATACTTTTTGGCAAGTGGCTGCTTAATGCTGGATGAAAATCATACAGAAGCTGCTAGAGGAGCTTTCTGCACGTCTTCCACCCTGCATTAAGCTGCCACCTGTCTACAAGACCGATATTTATACCAAATTTAACGTCAGATTTAGAGAGGTTTTACTGTACGTGTAGTTGGAAGTACAGTTTTGCTATGTATTGTACTTATTGGATGCACATCACCCAGTCACAGAAGAAAGTACAACCTGACTCGCATCTGCAAACAGCTTGGATCCAGACAAAATGTAAAGTACAGTAAAACCTCTCTATAACGACCATTAAATTGTGTTAATTAATTGGTATTTAGGGCAGGTGGCTGCTTAAAGCAAGGTGAAAGTAAAACAGAATGCTCCTATAGGAGCGTTCTGTTTCACGTTCACCTTGTTTTAAGCAGCCACCTGCCTTTAGCACAAAATACTTTATATTATTTAGTGGTCATTATAGAGGGGTTTTACTGTAATTGTTTGCAGTAAACGTTTAAATGAATCAGAGTAAAGTAAAAAATCTCAAGATCGGAGTTTTTGCAGACATCATTTTTAGAGCAGAAGAAATAAATTGAAAATCCCAACTAGTAAAACGACCTCTCGAACACTGATATCACATTTCCGGGGTGCAGTTTTATCCAGTCTCCTCTCTCTTGAACATCGATATCGCATTGGTTGTCTGGGGTGCAGTTTTATCCAGTCTCCTCTCTCCACCGGTTTGGAAAGCTACTTCAATTTTGGCACTGCATGTACTTTTATAACTTTTAAGTTAGACTGACATAATAGCAAATAGTGTAGACCCTTCTTCAGGATACATTTGTTGCATTAGTTGCCAAAGTTAGAGTCTGTCCCAATACTTTGGGTAATCTGGGTAAGTAGTATCTGCTAAAAGCAATTATTGTATAGACTTTTAACCTATTATTCCATGAATATTCATATAAGAAATAATTACATCAAGAATATTAATTAGTATGGCATGTATACAAAGGATGTTTTGTTATTTGTAGAAACAGTTTTGTTACTGGTATAAACTGTAGTTAGCTATTGTAATTCCATAAGCAAACAGCAGACCCTGATCAGACAGCTCCTACAGGAACCATCTGATCTGGGTCTACACTGTTTACAAAAGTGTGAAAAGGTGTTTATTTGAGGGAAATGGTAATCAAGGAGTCAATACAATATACATTAATCTACTTTGAACTTTAACTTTTGAAAGCTGAAATTTCAAAGCGGAACGGCCAGTCGTTGTAAAAAATAGTTCATTCTGACAGTGTGTAAATTGCTACAGGAGTTTGATGTACACTGTTGACAAATGTCAGTACATGTATTTCCTGGATCGAAAAGTTGAATAGCTTAGTACTAATTCCATGATATTAACCCTTTTCTGGCCATTACCTCAAATTCTCTGCAAACATTAACCTTTTACCTGTTAACTTTTCCCACACAATTCACGTCCCGACTCTCATTTGCATAGAGCCTGGATTCAGAGTCCAAGTATGTCAGCCTCTCATCAGGATCCAAGCTGTTTGACACTGGGTCATTAGTTTGACACAGTCATTATTTTGACACAGAGTCAATATTTTTACACTGGATCATTATTTTGACACTGGATCATTAGTTTGACACTGGGTCATTAGTTTGACACAGTCATTATTTTGACACAGAGTCAATATTTTTACACTGGATCATTATTTTGACACTGGATCATTAGTTTGACACTGGGTCATTAGTTTGACACAGTCATTATTTTGACACAGAGTCAATATTTTTACACTGGATCATTATTTTGACACTGGATCATTAGTTTGACACTGGGTCATTAGTTTGACACTGGGTCATTAGTTAGCAGACAATATCAGCAGAGCGAGAGTTCAGGGTACTGAACAAAAAGAACAGTAACAAGTTTTATTTAAATTGCTTTATTCAGTAATTTTTCTGACTGTGACATTATGTCATATTTTCTTAGGAACATAACCTTTACTCCATAGATACACCTTTCAATGCCTCTGGAAACAGAGTAGACACAGATTAGATGGCTCCTGGCAGAGCCGGCAGATCAGGGCCTGCTCTGTTTGCCATAGCAGAAATTGGAGAATCAGATGTACATATTCCAAAAGCAAACACAGCAGATCCTGACGAGATGACTCCTTTAGGTGTACTATTTGCAAAGGCATTAAAAGGTGTATATAGGCAGTAATGGGATAAATCTTTAAAAATGAAAACCATGGCAACAAAGAGTTATGGCTTAATACTACAGCATATCAGAAGATGGTTAACAGCCAAAATATTTTGTCCAAACATTATGTGCTAAAGTGTTATAAAAGTAGTGTTTGAATGAATTTAGCAATCTCCTCTGGATTCAAACAATTTAATATGCAGATCATTTTGGAATGAAATGGAAAAGACCACGGTGCGTATTCAAAAACTAAAACCATCATTTCTCCACCAAACCTATGTTATCACTTGTGACCACTCTTCAGTATTGTCTCGACACGATTCTACAATATGATCACTACATAGGCTTGGTAGAGAAATAAAGGAGCTATTCTTAAAAATGTTTAAATTTAAACATCTTATATGGGCCTCTGAAGATCACTGATATCAGAACATAACAGGAGGACAGGGTTGACAATGCTTTTACATTTTAAAGATTGTAGTAACAACAGTTTTGTGTTAACCCTTTACCTCATAGGCTATTTTTAGATCCAATCTCTTTGAATAAGTCTACCGAAAAGGAGCATTAACTAGAGAAAAGGGAAATTTTAGAATTTTGTAGTTTGAAACCATTGTGATAAATAGAGCATTTGCTCCTATAGGAGCAAATGCCCTATTTATCACAATGGTTTTACAAAGTGACTTTTACAGAGTCGTCAAAAGTCGTCAATATGAGGGAATGGGTTAATGTTGCATTTAATGCCAAAAGGATTCATGAATATCTCCCAGCTCTTAATGCCATAGGTCTCCCTTAATCTTTACTCTATCGACATGCCTTTTAACAGGTCTGCAAACACAGTAGATCAGGGTCTGCTCTGTTTGCCATGGCAGAAACTCTACATTCAGATCAATATAATACATCATTCGCAAACCGAACAGATCTTGAAATATCTGCCTGAAAGCTGTTCTGTTCTAGCTCTTTCACTGCAGAAGTTGTTGGAAAGTGACTTTAAAAATACAAGGCTGACTGCAATGGCCGTGCAAACAGTTTGGATCCAGATGAAATGCCGAGTAACTTGGCGTCTCATTAAGATCCAAACAGTGAAACTGTTTGACACCCCATTTAAGTTTCAAGAGAAGAAACAGAAGGAAGTCCACTCTGAAACTTACAGCAGACATGTTTGCTGACGAAAATTATTTGGTACCAGAAGAGTTAGTCTAGATACCCTTCATCACCCCTCCCCATATATCAACTAAGGGCGATATGGACAAAACTGATCTGACACACAGCTGTGACTTGAATTTATTTCACTAATTTTCAAACATTAACCAAGTGTCCTGTCCTGCTCTTGTCATTCATAATTCTGGTCTGCAAAATTTGTCTCAAACATGTTTTTCAGTATTGTCACACTCTCGTTGTATTTCATTTCATTTACTCTTGCTGTGTCAATCCACCTGTAAAGATAGTTTAAACATTTACTCCATGAAATTAAATGTAAGAAATAATAACATATTAATTATTTTTTTACAATTGCACATGAGCATAAGCCATGGCAGAAACAACAGAATCATATCTAACCTATTTGATAAGCAAACCGAGCAAACCCTGATCTGATCTACTCTAATTGCATACACTTAGAAAGGTATATGTATGGATAAAGGGTTAAAACTATTAGAAAAACAAAATCGCTCACCTTGTTATAACAAATTTATGTATACAATGAATTCATGTAACCTGGGTTGGGGCCATTTTTTGGCCAATGTGTCACAATTTGAACAATCTTGGAAGAGAATCATTAAAGGATGCTACATACCAAATATCAAAGGTCTAGGCCTTACAGTTTCATAGAAGATTTTTAAACATTTTCCTATGAAAAACTGTTAAGCCCCAGGGTGGGGCCAGTTTTGGTCTGGGCTTGTAATTTGAACAAGCTTTGTACAGGACCATCAGATCATGCTACATACCAACTATAAAAGGTCTATGCCATATAGTTTCAGAAGAAGATTTTAAAGATTTTCCTATGAAAAACTGATAAGCCCCAGCGCGGCCATTTTTTGGCCAGGGGTCATAATTTAATCAATCTTTGCAGAGGACCATTAGATCATGCTACATACCAAATATCAAAGCTCTAGGCTTTGTGGTTTCAATATCAAAGCTCTAGGCTTTGTGGTTACAGAAAAGAGAATGTTTAAGTAAATTGTTGACGCCTGCACAACGTACAAACGCACATAAAAACGATGACGGACGACAGACACAGGATCATCCCAATAGCAGACCTTGGCACTTTGTGCCAGGTGAGCTAGTAAGAAAATGTCAATGGTTGTTTATTGTCAGAATCTAAGTGTTATCCCTTTACCACATGAAAATTTATGTAAGAAATAGTGACAGCATGAATACGATTTTTATAATGGTGTTGTATGTATATGTTGCAGATCTGATTCCACTGCCATGGCAAAACAATTCCTGATTTTCTATTTTAACCCTTCCCTGTTCAGAATTCATGAAACAAATAATGACAACATAAATATTTATTAGCTGAATTTTTATAATGTTAACTTTTCAAGGGATTATTTTTATGACAAAAACAGTGGAATCAGACCTTTATCATGTCAAAAGCAAACAGAGCAGACCCCGATCCAACAGATCCTACAGGAGCCATCTGATCTGGGTCCACTGTTTGCAAATGTGTGAAAATGTGTTTATATAAAGAAAAGGGTTAATACAAGAATTACTCATAATTAACAAGCAAAAAATGAACCCGCATTCAAGCCAGATTTTCAACCCAGTTCGCCAAACTATAAGCTAAAAATAGGCATAGTCTAGCATGAATATTCATAAGGTAAAGGTTTAAGCAATAATAAGAATAAAGGCTTTTATGGCCTTGGCAGAAACTGTAGAATCATATCAATACTATTACATAGGCAAACAGAGGAGACCCTGATCACATGGCTCCTTCAGCAGTGTGAAAAGGCATTTGTATGAAGGAAAAGGTTAATTATTGAATAAACATGGATGGCAAGAAAAGGTGTCCCTATTATGTAATGGTTAAAGGACCATAACTCTTTATGCATTATAGAGTAATGGCCTTACAAGATTGTAGCCCTTGGGATGGAGAAAAAATGTGTGAAGTTTGATAGGAAATAACTGATGTGGAAAATATGACAATCGACAATAATTATGCCCACTACAACAAAAACCCAGAGGCTATGACAAGACCTTTACACTTCTGTTCGACTAAAAATGTTTTGTGCTACCGGAAAATTGACACTACATACACTGCATGTAAATATCAAAGGACACTTTTCCCAATGACACACTTAAAGACATTCCCTTGGCCGGCTTGACCAACAATGGTCTTTTGAGTGTGTTCCCCTTAACTAATTGTATGTCAGGGCCTCTCTAGACAGAATGAGACAGCTTGCCATATTTTGCACACTTGTATCATGCTTTTACTGTTACTTTCACGCCTATTGAGAACAATGGGGGGGGGGGGAATCATTGAATGGACCTGGGTAATGTCTTTAATTCTTTACCGCATAGAAACACCTTTTCAAATCTTTGCAAACAGAGTAGACAAGATCTGATCATGTCTACTGTTTGCAAATTTGTAAAAGGTTCTACTATGAAAATAGGGGTTAAAATGACAAGAATGTCATTTTTCAGACAGATAAACTTTAGATTAATTTGCATCAATATGTCCTCTCTGCTTTTTATAATTTCCCCCGAAATTTTAAAATGAGTTGAGGGAAAATCACCATTATTTAAATCCTGGCTGCAACTGGCAGATAAGAAAAAATTAAATGGTTCAGGTATGATTTTCAGAGCTGACATGTGTGATATAGTTGATACTAACTGGTGCCTAATCTGTCTCCATCTTGCCATGTGTCGTAACAAAAGCTCCTCTGGTGGCGGGCCAACATCTGGATCCTGAAATTTGAATAATATGTCTGTACTTACTATGTGTGTAGTTTGATTTGAACCAGACAATATGTTGGCAGAATCTGCACCTTAACCTTTAGCCTGCTATGGGCAGATAAGTGAATACCTATGCAAACAGTTTGGATCCTGATGAGATGCAGAGTAACTCAGCGTCTCATCGGGATCCAAACTGTTTGACACCCGGATTGCATTTTGGTAAACAAATTGATTGCAGTAAGTAAAAAATTCTATAAAAATAATTTGCTCAGCAGGCTAAAAGTTAACTTGGCCATATTAAACCCTCTGTCCGATAGAGATGTATACTGAAGCATTCACTAAGAGTGGGTAGATCAAGGTCAGGAGGCTCCTATAGCAGCCATCTGCTTAAATTAACCCTTTCCCTCATAGGCTATTTTTTAGATCAAACCACTCTGAATAAATCTACCGAAAAGGAGCATTAACCAGAAAAAAGGATTTTTTTTTAGAATTTTGTAGTTTGAAACCATTGTGATAAATAGAGCATTTGCTCAATATGTGATTTTTACAGAGGCATAGAAAGGCGTATTTATGGAGGAAAGGGCTAAAACATTTTCAAGAACAGCAGCTTCTCCAGTTCTCCATCAAACCATATATTGTGATTAACCCTTTCCCTCATATAAACGTGTTTTCACGCATTTGCAAACAGAGTAGACCCAGATCAGACGGCTCCTAGAGGAGCCGTCTGATCAGGGTCTACTCTGTTTGCCAATAGAATTTGATAGATCTGTTTATTTGCTTTCAAAAATGTCTACAATGTTCTACCTTCCATATTTCTTTATAACTATTTTGTTAATGAATATTCAGCAGGTATTGAAATTTGGCCTAAATACAGAACAGGGAAAGGGTTAAGACAATTCTAAAGTGGTCGCAACATAAGGTTTGGTGGAGAAATGACGACATCAGTATTTGAATACACACTATTACCTGTTGCTCTGCCTTTAATGCATGCAAGCTCATGAGAAACTACTGAAAGTGGCAATCAGTCTAGATCCTGATGAGAGGTAGAGATAATCAGCATCCCATCCGGATCAACAGCTGCTTGCAAATGTATGTCAGCTTAGCTGGATAAAGGTTAGAATAAACAATGAAAGAATACGTAGAGAGTATGTCTTTAACCCTTCGCTTGCTATTCACGTCAATATACCTACCTGTAAATAGTGAAGACCCAGATGAGACAGCTCCTGCAGGAGCTGTCTCATCCAGGTCTGCACTATTTACAAGTTGACTGTGTAACCAGTGCACTCCACAGCAGTGATTGCACAGCGAAATACTTGTACACAGTGAAGATATATGTAATTATACAACAGGGCATGGGTAAAGATGGAGAAATGTATTTTAAAATTCAGCAAGAGAAGGGTTAACTATCTATACCATCAGAGGCATTAAACATGGACATGCTCAACTGATAGTCATACCTCTATACAGTAAACCCCCTCTGAACCAGAATTTCTAATAGATCAGAATGTAAATACATTTAGGCAGAGGGCTGTTTAATGCAGGGCCAAAGTTATTCAAAATGCTCCTAGAGGACCTTTCTGCACCACTTTCACTCCTGCATTAAAGGGGAAGTCCCCTACATTTGACGCGTTTTAAAAATACCTTAAATATACAAAACTCATTTGTTTATACAGTAAAACTCGGTTATAACGAATTCCAAGGGACTGAAGGATTTACTTCGCTATAAACATTATTCACACACCAAATTTGGAATCCGTAGCTGGTAAAGTATAGGAGATATACTCCGGACAAGCTTTTTGCAGCCGGTAAGGTATAAGCTTTTTGTAAAATCGAGGTCAAAGGTCAAGGTCACAGTGACCTGAAAATGATACGTGACACTCCCTCATCCCAAGATGAACTCACATACCAAATTTTGGATCCGTTGCTGGTAAGATATAGGAGATATGCTCCGGACAAGCTTTTTGTAAAATCGAGGTCAAAGGTCAAGGTCAAGGTCACAGTGACCTGGAAATGGTACACGACACTCCGCCATCTCAAGGTGATCTCACACACAAAATTTGGAATCCGTATCTGGTAAGGTATAGGAGATATGCTCTGGACAAGCTTTTTGTAAAATCGGTCAAAGGTCAAGGTCAAGGTCACAGTGATCTGAAAATGGTACGCGACACTCCTCCATCCCAATATGAACTCACACACCAAATTTGGAATCCTTAGCTGGTAAGGTATAGTTGATATACTCCGGACAAGCTTTTTGTAGCTGGTAAGGTATTTATAAGCTTTTTTTAAAATCGAGGTCAAAGGTCAAGGTCAAGGTCACAGTGACCTGGAAATGGTACACGACACTCCACCATCCCAAGATGAACTCACACACCAAATTTGGAATCTGTAGCTGGTAAGGTAAAGGAAATATGCTCCGGACAAGCTTTTTGTAAAATCGGTCAAAGGTCATGGTCAAGGTCACAGTGATCTGAAAATGGTACGCGACACTCCTCCATCCCAAGATGAACTCACACACCAAATTTGGAATCCTTAGCTGGTAAGGAATAGGAGATATACTCCGGACAAGCTTTTTGTAGCTGGTAAGGTATAAGCTTTTTTTAAAATTGAGGTCAAAGGTCAAGGTCAAGGTCACAGTGACCTGGAAATGGTACACGACACTCCGCCATCCCAAGATGAACTCACACACCAAATTTGGAATCTGTAGCTGGTAAAGTAAAGGAGATATGCTCCGGACAAGCTTTTTGTAAAATCGGTCAAAGGTCATGGTCAAGGTCACAGTGATCTGAAAATGGTACGTGACACTCCTCCATCCCAAGATGAACTCACACACCAAATTTGGAATCCTTAGCTGGTAAGGTATAGGAGATATACTCCGGACAAGCTTTTTGTAGCTGGTAAGGTATAAGCTTTTTTTAAAATCGAGGTCAAAGGTCAAGGTCAAGGTCACAGTGACCTGGAAATGGTACGCGACACTCCGCCATCCCAAGATGAACTCACACACCAAATTTGGAATCTGTAGCTGGTAAAGTAAAGGAGATATGCTCCGGACAAGCTTTTTGTAAAATCAAGGTCATGGTCACGGTCAAGGTCACAGTGACATGAAAATGGTATGCGACACTCCCCCATCCCAAGATGAACTCACACACCAAATTTGGTATCCGTAGCTGATGTGACAAAGGAAATATACTCCGGATAAAAGGTACACACACCCACACACCCACCCACACACACACCCACCCACCCACACACACACACACCCACCCACCCACACACACACGCACGGTGCGATCACTATATGCCGCCAAAGCCTAGCTTTGGGGGCATAAAAATGATATGAGAGTTATCTCACTGATATGCACAACTACACATCAGTATCTATCATTCCTGAAAGTTTGAAGAAATTATGTTGAAAAATAAAGGAGGAGTTAGTTGCACAAGAAATTGCTAACGGACGGACGGACAGACGGACGAACGGACGACATGCGCCATACCATAATACGTCCCTTCGGGCGTATAAAAAGGTGTTTATATGAAGGAAAGGTTAAGTGACAAATATGAGAAAATCATGATCAATTTACTTCTGATAATTCATTACACCATTTTGGCATCCATATGAATTTGAAAGCAATATCATGGTCTTAATCCTTTCCTTCATACAAACACATTTTCAAGCATTTGCAGACAGAGTAGTTCCAGATCAGATGGCTCCTGTAGGATCCCACCTGATCAGAGTCTGCTGTTTGCTAAAGGAATTTGATAGACCTGTTTCTTTAGTTTCTAAAATGCTACAATGTTCCACCTTCCATATTCCATTATAGCTATTTTGTCCATGATATTCAGTAGGTATTGAAAGTTAGGATAAAGATAGAACAGGGAAGTTAGGATAAAGATAGAACAGGGGAAGTTAGGATAAAGATAGAACAGGGAATGGGATAACCCTCATCTTACAGCTCAAACTTTGACCTGGACGAATTTTACTGACATCCACAAAGACCAAGATAAGATGCTTAAATTAACCCTTTCCCTCATAGGCTATTTTTTTTTTTAGATCAAACCACTCTGAATAAATCTACAGAAAAGGAGCATTAACCAGAGAAAAGGATATTTTTTTTAGAATTTTGTAGTTTGAAACCATTGTGATAAATAGAGCATTTGCTCAATATGTGATTTTTACAGAGGCGTAGAAAGGCGTATTTATGGAGGAAAGGGTTAAAACATTTTCAAGAACAGCTTCTCTAGTTCTCCATCAAACCATATATTGTGATCATTGTTTTGAATTGTTTTTTTAACCCTTTCCCTCATATAAACGTGTTTTCACGCATTTGCAAACAGAGTAGACCCAGATCAGACGGCTCCTAGAGGAGCCGTCTGATCAGGGTCTACTCTGTTTGCTAATAGAATTTGATAGATCTGTTTATTTGCTTTCAAAAATGTCTACAATGTTCTACCTTCCATATTTCTTTATAACTATTTTGTTAATGAATATTCAGCAGGTATTGAAATTTGGCCTAAATACAGAACAGGGAAAGGGTTAAGACAATTCTAAAGTGGTCGCAACATAAGGTTTGGTGGAGAAATGACGACATCAGTATTTGAATACACACTATTACCTGTTGCTCTGCCTTTAATGCATGCAAGCTCATGAGAAACTACTGAAAGTGGCAATCAGTCTAGATCCTGATGAGAGGTAGAGATAATCAGCATCCCATCCGGATCAACAGCTGCTTGCAAAGGTATGTCAGCTTAGCTGGATAAAGGTTAGAATAAACAATGAAAGAATACGTAGAGAGTATGTCTTTAACCCTTCGCTTGCTATTCACGTCAATATACCTACCTGTAAATAGTGAAGACCCAGATGAGACAGCTCCTGCAGGAGCTGTCTCATCCAGGTCTGCACTATTTACAAGTTGATTGTGTAACCAGTGCACTCCACAGCAGTGATTGCACAGCGAAATACTTGTACACAGTGAAGATATATGTAATTATACAACAGGGCATGGGTAAAGACGGAGAAATGTATTTTAAAATTCAGCAAGAGAAGGGTTAACTATCTATACCATCAGAGGCATTAAACATGGACATGCTCAACTGATAGTCATACCTCTATACAGTAAACCCCCTCTGAACCAGAATTTCTAATAGATCAGAATGTAAATACATTTAGGCAGAGGGCTGTTTAATGCAGGGCCAAAGTTATTCAAAATGCTCCTAGAGGACCTTTCTGCACCACTTTCACTCCTGCATTAAAGGGGAAGTCCCCTACATTTGACGCGTTTTAAAAATACCTTAAATATACAAAACTCATTTGTTTATACAGTAAAACTCGGTTATAACGAATTCCAAGGGACTGAAGGATTTACTTCGCTATAAACATTATTCACACACCAAATTTGGAATCCGTAGCTGGTAAAGTATAGGAGATATACTCCGGACAAGCTTTTTGCAGCCGGTAAGGTATAAGCTTTTTGTAAAATCGAGGTCAAAGGTCAAGGTCACAGTGACCTGAAAATGATACGTGACACTCCCTCATCCCAAGATGAACTCACATACCAAATTTTGGATCCGTAGCTGGTAAGATATAGGAGATATGCTCCGGACAAGCTTTTTGTAAAATCGAGGTCAAAGGTCAAGGTCACAGTGACCTGGAAATGGTACACGACACTCCGCCATCTCAAGGTGATCTCACACACAAAATTTGGAATCCGTATCTGGTAAGGTATAGGAGATATGCTCTGGACAAGCTTTTTGTAAAATCGGTCAAAGGTCAAGGTCAAGGTCACAGTGATCTGAAAATGGTACGCGACACTCCTCCATCCCAATATGAACTCACACACCAAAATTGGAATCCTTAGCTGGTAAGGTATAGTTGATATACTCCGGACAAGCTTTTTGTAGCTGGTAAGGTATTTATAAGCTTTTTTTAAAATCGAGGTCAAAGGTCAAGGTCAAGGTCACAGTGACCTGGAAATGGTACACGACACTCCGCCATCCCAAGATGAACTCACACACCAAATTTGGAATCTGTAGCTGGTAAGGTAAAGGAAATATGCTCCGGACAAGCTTTTTGTAAAATCGGTCAAAGGTCATGGTCAAGGTCACAGTGATCTGAAAATGGTACGTGACACTCCTCCATCCCAAGATGAACTCACACACCAAATTTGGAATCCTTAGCTGGTAAGGAATAGGAGATATACTCCGGACAAGCTTTTTGTAGCTGGTAAGGTATAAGCTTTTTTTAAAATTGAGGTCAAAGGTCAAGGTCAAGGTCACAGTGACCTGGAAATGGTACACGACACTCCGCCATCCCAAGATGAACTCACACACCAAATTTGGAATCTGTAGCTGGTAAAGTAAAGGAGATATGCTCCGGACAAGCTTTTTGTAAAATCGGTCAAAGGTCATGGTCAAGGTCACAGTGATCTGAAAATGGTACGTGACACTCCTCCATCCCAAGATGAACTCACACACCAAATTTGGAATCCTTAGCTGGTAAGGTATAGGAGATATACTCCGGACAAGCTTTTTGTAGCTGGTAAGGTATAAGCTTTTTTTAAAATCGAGGTCAAAGGTCAAGGTCAAGGTCACAGTGACCTGGAAATGGTACGCGACACTCCGCCATCCCAAGATGAACTCACACACCAAATTTGGAATCTGTAGCTGGTAAAGTAAAGGAGATATGCTCCGGACAAGCTTTTTGTAAAATCAAGGTCATGGTCACGGTCAAGGTCACAGTGACATGAAAATGGTATGCGACACTCCCCCATCCCAAGATGAACTCACACACCAAATTTGGTATCCGTAGCTGATGTGACAAAGGAAATATACTCCGGATAAAAGGTACACACACCCACACACCCACCCACACACACACCCACCCACCCACACACACACACACCCACCCACCCACACACACACGCACGGTGCGATCACTATATGCCGCCAAAGCCTAGCTTTGGAGGCATAAAAATGATATGAGAGTTATCTCACTGATATGCACAACTACACATCAGTATCTATCATTCCTGAAAGTTTGAAGAAATTATGTTGAAAAATAAAGGAGGAGTTAGTTGCACAAGAAATTGCTAACGGACGGACGGACAGACGGACAGACGGACGAACGGACGACATGCGCCATACCATAATACGTCCCTTCGGGCGTATAAAAAGGTGTTTATATGAAGGAAAGGTTAAGTGACAAATATGAGAAAATCATGATCAATTTACTTCTGATAATTCATTACACCATTTTGGCATCCATATGAATTTGAAAGCAATATCATGGTCTTAATCCTTTCCTTCATACAAACACATTTTCAAGCATTTGCAGACAGAGTAGTTCCAGATCAGATGGCTCCTGTAGGATCCCACCTGATCAGAGTCTGCTGTTTGCTAAAGGAATTTGATAGACCTGTTTCTTTAGTTTCTAAAATGCTACAATGTTCCACCTTCCATATTCCATTATAGCTATTTTGTCCATGATATTCAGTAGGTATTGAAAGTTAGGATAAAGATAGAACAGGGAAGTTAGGATAAAGATAGAACAGGGGAAGTTAGGATAAAGATAGAACAGGGAATGGGATAACCCTCATCTTACAGCTCAAACTTTGACCTGGACGAATTTTACTGACATCCACAAAGACCAAGATAAGATGCTTAAATTAACCCTTTCCCTCATAGGCTATTTTTTTTTTTAGATCAAACCACTCTGAATAAATCTACAGAAAAGGAGCATTAACCAGAGAAAAGGATATTTTTTTTAGAATTTTGTAGTTTGAAACCATTGTGATAAATAGAGCATTTGCTCAATATGTGATTTTTACAGAGGCGTAGAAAGGCGTATTTATGGAGGAAAGGGTTAAAACATTTTCAAGAACAGCTTCTCTAGTTCTCCATCAAACCATATATTGTGATCATTGTTTTGAATTGTTTTTTTAACCCTTTCCCTCATATAAACGTGTTTTCACGCATTTGCAAACAGAGTAGACCCAGATCAGACGGCTCCTAGAGGAGCCGTCTGATCAGGGTCTACTCTGTTTGCTAATAGAATTTGATAGATCTGTTTATTTGCTTTCAAAAATGTCTACAATGTTCTACCTTCCATATTTCTTTATAACTATTTTGTTAATGAATATTCAGCAGGTATTGAAATTTGGCCTAAATACAGAACAGGGAAAGGGTTAAGACAATTCTAAAGTGGTCGCAACATAAGGTTTGGTGGAGAAATGACGACATCAGTATTTGAATACACACTATTACCTGTTGCTCTGCCTTTAATGCATGCAAGCTCATGAGAAACTACTGAAAGTGGCAATCAGTCTAGATCCTGATGAGAGGTAGAGATAATCAGCATCCCATCCGGATCAACAGCTGCTTGCAAAGGTATGTCAGCTTAGCTGGATAAAGGTTAGAATAAACAATGAAAGAATACGTAGAGAGTATGTCTTTAACCCTTCGCTTGCTATTCACGTCAATATACCTACCTGTAAATAGTGAAGACCCAGATGAGACAGCTCCTGCAGGAGCTGTCTCATCCAGGTCTGCACTATTTACAAGTTGATTGTGTAACCAGTGCACTCCACAGCAGTGATTGCACAGCGAAATACTTGTACACAGTGAAGATATATGTAATTATACAACAGGGCATGGGTAAAGACGGAGAAATGTATTTTAAAATTCAGCAAGAGAAGGGTTAACTATCTATACCATCAGAGGCATTAAACATGGACATGCTCAACTGATAGTCATACCTCTATACAGTAAACCCCCTCTGAACCAGAATTTCTAATAGATCAGAATGTAAATACATTTAGGCAGAGGGCTGTTTAATGCAGGGCCAAAGTTATTCAAAATGCTCCTAGAGGACCTTTCTGCACCACTTTCACTCCTGCATTAAAGGGGAAGTCCCCTACATTTGACGCGTTTTAAAAATACCTTAAATATACAAAACTCATTTGTTTATATACTGAAAAGTATCTAGATGTTTGGGAATGTGTGTAGAAGATGCTGAGAAGTAGTATATCGCAAGAAAAGTTATCAAATAAACGTTGAAAATAGCAAAACATCCATGTATTTGATATCGACGATCCTGATTTTTTAGCTGATGTGTTCAGTTTTATTTGGGTTGGGTTTTAGTTTCGTATCTGTTCGCGCTTTTCGAGTCTCTCCTACCACTTCCGAGAAAAGGTGTTACGTAATGATCATCGGCAATACGCGGAAAATTTGAACAGAAAAGGCCGATAATACTTTGTTGTAGAACAAGAATTATAGGTATTGATGAATGGGTTTATTTTGTATCACAGGGGCATTTTTCGATATAAGTTCAAATTGACAATCTTCATAATAATGATTGAGCATAACAAATACAAAGTTTTATGATATTATTGAAAACATGCATTCATTGTAGGAACTTCCTCTCTAAGCTGCCACCTGTCTCCAAGGCCGATATTTATACTGAATTTAGCATCAGGTTTAGAGGGGTTCTGCTGTACTTTATATAATAATATTGTAAAGCTTGAGATTCAAGAGTATTTTCAAATATATTTGACCAGTTCCAAGAAGCTATTCTTTTAGAAATTAGGAACCAAGCAAACAATGTGTTTATTATAACATTTTTTCAAAATCATATTTAGTCTAAAATGTGTGGTAAATGCAAGCTTAGAATAGACCAAACATTGAAAATGGTCTGTGATATACATACTGCATGGATATCTAGTGGTGCCTCCGTCCTTGGTAGAGGAGCTGGTATTCGTGTGTCTACATGCTCACCATATTCCATCTTTAACTTTAAAGGTGATGGCAGATCATACACATTGGGAAAAACTGAGTCATCCTGCAATAGAGACTGACTATAAGCACTATACTGGTGAATTTTGTGACAGTCTTTGCAAACAGTCTTGATCCGTATTCACGAAGCACTGAGTCTGAAACTCAGACTCAAGACTCAGAATGGAAACTACCACAACTTGAACAATATTGTTTTGATCAACTTAAGAAATGATTATGTCAATTTAAGCTGTAAAAGAATTATTTATGGCAATTTTCATTCCGTTTTGCCGAGGCATGATTGAGATTTCGGCATATTCAGTTTGAGCTTTGAGTCTTAAGTTTCAGACTCCGCGCTTCGTGAATACGGGCCCGGATGAGACGCTTAGTATTCAGCATCTCATCAGGATCAAAACTGTCTGACACTCCCACAATTTTTGAAAAGAAATATTCATGTGTCTTTATGAAAACTTATCAAATTATTATTCATTATGTCATTATTTCTTACATGAATATCCATGAAATAAAGACTTACTGTCCATTTCAATTTACTTTGTCACTGAATTTGAATCGAGAATTTTTTTCATTTCTTACCAGATCGAGATCAAATTTAAACTACTTGTGTCATCGTTTTTCAGGAACTCTGTGTCCGAGTTTCCCTTTAATCCATCTTTAAATAAAGATTTTATGCATGAAAACAATGTTTTCCCATTGTAAACACGTTCATTTCAAATTGCAAATGGCGGACGATTGACGTCGAGTGGAACGTTCGAATTTAACTACGGGTAATTATAGCTCTTAAAAGTTGACGTCATACACGAAATTACGTCATTTATTTCATATTCTAACACACCTCGCGCACACATCTACATAAACAAAGAAGGGACGTATCTATGTTTGAATTCTCAATAAAACACCGCACGAGCTGTAACGGCGTAACGTGACGTAATATGGCTTCGAAATTCGTACGACAAGAAACGTAGTGCCGTTGTGGCGGTGCAAATTATAGTTAAATTGAAGTGTTAGAATCGAAATAATAAATTTATACCAGTGTTTTATCGTGCAATCGAACACGGGTGGTCGTTGAGATGCTTATAATTAAATCACTCGGCCTATCGGCCTCGTAATTTAATTACTACGCATCTCAACTCCTACCAGTGTTCGATTGCACGATAAAACACTGGTATGAATTTATTATTTCTTAATTTGTATGCAATTCACCCCTGTTGAAAAATGATACGCTCCACGATCCATACATGCGGCGGCAACTGATCGAATTAGCATGTAGAAAATGCATTTTCGGCATTTTATTCCTTGTTACTGCATGATATTGAGGGATATTTAGCATGGGAGTTCCTGAAAAACGATGCAATCAAATGAAGTATATTTAAGGTCAGTCTGACTCGAAATGAAAAAAATATCGACTAAAATTCAGTGACAAAGTAAATTGAAATGGACAGTAAGCCTTACATTTTATTAGTGAAAGTGACATCAATTAAAATGGTGGAGACATACACAGCCATTTGTTGTAGGATAAGGGGAAAAAATTTGCCTTTTTAAATTTTGTGGTCTGACAAAGTTTAGCAAATTTTACCTACTGGCTGAAATTGCTGTACCTCATTAGTATCGACTCTCAGATGCAATTCAAATGAGTTGCAGAAAGATTCGGATTGGCGTAGAAAAATCAAAATATCTGTCAGACTGGATTTTCAAACTCTTTGCAAACTATTGACCAAACTGTGATTACCTGTGCTAACGGTTTGTATCCAGATAAAACACTGCACAATGTGTCTTCTCATTAAGATCCAAACTGTTTGACACTTTGACCATATTTTTGCAAAGAAAGGAGAGAAATTTTATTTTAACAAGAGCTGTCACAGTCACATGACAAATGCCCCCAAAAATTGTACCCAGTGACCTTGACCTTTGGCCCATGGGCTAGGGAGCTGAACGCGACACATAGTCTATGTGTGGTGAACATTTGTGCCAGGTTATTTTGAAATCTATTCACAGATAAAAAAGTTATAGAAGAGACATGAAATTTGGGATGGACGGACAGAAGGAAGGACAGACGGAAGGATGGACAATGCGATTACTATATGCCCGCATAAAGATTAAAGCAGACGACCATTGTTGTAGACAAGAGGGCCATGATGGCCCTGATATCGCTCACCAGATAATCAGAGGAGAAGATATTCAAAGTTTTCACTATGTTTCTATAGAAAACTGGCCACCCCTGGGGCGGGGCTTTATTTGAACCCAGGGGCATAATTCATATAATTTTTGTAGAGGACTTCAAGATGATGCTATGTGCCAAATATGGAACCTGAGAAACTTCCAGTCTCAGAGGAGAAGATTTCTAAAGTTTTCACAATATGTTTCCATATAAAACAAGAGGGCCATGAGGCCCTGAAGCGCTCACCAGACATAACCCCAGGGGCGGGACATATTTGACCACAAGAAATCATGTGTACACCCTTGGTAGAGAACCACAAGGCAAAGCAATATGCCATTAATTAAAGGTCTAAGCCTTATGGTTTCAGAGAAAGATAATATTTATATTTTTCCCATGAAAAACTGATAAGCCCTGAGGCAGGGCCAAGTTTCGCCCAGTGGTCAGGGTCGTAAGTTAAACATTCTTGGCAGAGGACCACAAGCCACAGCTACATATTTGTAGAGGATCATTAGATCATGTTACATACCAAATATCAAAGGTCTAGGCCTTACAGTTTCAGTAGATTTTTAAAGATTTTCCTATGAAAAACTGATAAGCCCTTGGGCGGGGCCATTTTTGGCTTGGGGGTCATAATTTGAACAATATTTGTAGAGGACCATAAGATCATGCTACATACTAAATATCAAAGGTCTAGGCCTTACAGTTTCAGAGAAGAAGATTTTTAAAGATTTTCCTATGAAAAACTGATAAGCCCTTGGGCGGGGCCATTTTTGGCCCGAGGATCATAATTTGAACAACTTTTGTAGAGGACCATGAGATCATGCTACATACCAAATAACAAAAGTCTAGGCCTTACAGTTTCCGAGAAGAAGATTTTTAAAGCTTTTCCTATGAAAAACTGATAAGCCCTTGGGCGGGGCCAATTTTTGGCCCGGGGGTCATAATTTGAACAATATTTGTAGAGGATCATAAGATCATGCTACATACGAAATATCAAAGGTCTAGGCCTTACAGTTTCAGAAAAGAAGATTTTTAAAGATTTTCCTATGAAAAACTGATAAGCCCTTGGGCGGGGCCATTTTTGGCCCCGGGGTCATAATTTGAACAACTTTAGTAGAGGACCATAAGATCATGCTACATACGAAATATCAAAGGTCTAGGCCTTACAGTTTCAGAGAAGAAGATTTTTAAAGATTTTCCTATGAATAACTGATAAGCCCTTGGGTGGGGCCATTTTTGGCCCAGGGGTCATTATTTGAACATTCTTTGTAGAGGACCATAAGATCATGCTACATACCAAATATCAAAGTTCTAGGCCTTACAGTTTCAGAGAAGAAGATTTTTAAAGATTTTCCAATGAAAAACTGATAAGCCCTTGGGCGGGGCCAATTTTGGCCCGGGGGTCATAATTTGAACAATCTTTGTAGAGGACCATAAGATCATGCTACATACCAAATATCAATGGTCTAGGACAGAATGGTTTCAGAGAAGAAGATTTTTAAAGATTTTCATATATTACCATATATGGAAAAAATGACCACGCCCTCTGGCGGCCATGTTTTTCGCCGGATCAAAATTCTTTTAACAACTTTTAAAGTCTATCAACTGAGAAACATTTTGGTGAAAACTATATTCAAATCGGACAAGTCATTCTGGAGAAGAAGATTTTTCTAGATTTTGCGTACAGTTGCCATGGCAACAAGACCGATGGCCCCGCCCACTATCTTTTAACTACTTTTGAAGCACCCACCCACAGTATGTATCTGACCAAGTTTGGTTACAATTGGGCAGTCGGTTTCAGAGAAGAAGTCGTTTGAAATTGTTGACGGACAGACAGACGGACAGACGGACAGACGGACAGACGGACGCCGGACACAGGGGTATCACAATAGCTCACCTTGAGCACTTTGTGCTCTGGTGAGCTAACAAGGCAAAAACACCAATACCTACTAAATGTTGGCCAACTGAGTCCAAATGAGTAATATGATACACTCCAGCAACACTACAGCAATACATGTAAGCTAAAAATAGCCACTGGTCAAGATACTCTCACTGACCAGATAAGGGTATAAACGAAGCTGTTTAAACAGCAGTCTGCTACAGAAAATTGGCCACCCCGGGGTGGGGCCTCATTTCATAAAACTTTTGTAGAAGACCTGAAGTTGAGGCTATATGCCAAATATGAAAGCTGAAAACCTTTCAGTTTCAGAGGAAAAGATTTTCAAAGTTTTCTCTATATGTTTCTATTGAAAACTGGCCACCCCTGGGACAGGCCTATTTTGACCCCAGGGGCGTGGTATGGATGCATATACATGTATGCACTCATTATCAGGTTTCAGGTGCTGCGATGTGATTTGACCACTTTGTGCTCTGGTGAACTAAAAATACCTCCTCTGTTTCCTTCCTCTCACTTGGACCAGAAATGGTCGTCTGTGACTGGCTGCTGATCCAAGCTCGAGCTATGGGATACAGTGGACTGTCTTCATCAAATTGGGCTAGGTCTACACTTCTGTCAAATAGCTTCATCATATACGTATCTAAAACAAAATGAACAATTTGTAAATATACATATATTAGTAAAATATATTTGCAAAAAGAGAAATACAGAAGTGTCCATAGCAGGGATGTTTCCATTCAACCTGATGAATATTTAATTATGTAAGAAATATTTTTATTATAGAGTATGAACACACAATATTTTGGCCATGAGGAAACTGTATAATCAAATCAGACCAATATTATTCCATAGGCAAACAAATCATACCCTGATCAGATGGCTCCTTCAGGAGCCTTCTCATCTGGGACTATTGTTTTCATTTGGAGTCAAAAGGTGTCTCTAGCAGGCAAAGGTTTACCCTTTCCTCCATGAATATTCATGTAAGAAATAATGGCATCATGAATATTAATTAGATTAATTTGCAATAAAACCACATGGATACAGGATTTTTTGGCTAGTTTTGGTCCAAAGGTCATAATTTGATCAATCATTGTAGAGGACCATTAGATGATGCAAAATATCAAACATCAAAGGTGTAGGCCTTATAGTTTCAGAGAAGAAGATTTTTAAATATTTTCCTCTAAACAAGCAAATAATGCGGAAACCGCATTAAAGCCGGATTTTTCAACTAACTTCACCCCAGCTATCTGCATACCAAATATAAATTGTCTAGCATATGTAGTTCAGAAGTTTTAACGACAGCACGCCAGCCACCTGCCGACCCAGTTTTTACCGAACTATAAGCCGAGATTTTTCTTGAAAAATCTGGCTAAAAACTGATAAGCCCCGAGGCGGGACCATTTTTGATCTGGGGGTCATACTTTGAACAATCTTTGTAGAGGACTATCAGATCATGCTACATACCAAATATCAAAGCTCTAGGCTCTAAGATGTTCAAGTACATTGTTGATAACACACATCACACGGCACCGGAGACAACCCCCTCACAATACCTCACATTACCTCACTTTGTGTCAGGTGAGCTAAAAAACATCTGTCACTAGTATCCCTTCCCTCATACAGACGACTTTTGACACCTTTGCAAACAGAGTAGACCCAGATTGGATGGTTCCTGTATGAGCCATCTGATTAGTGTCTGCCCTGTTTGCTTATGAAAGTATAATAGATCTGACTCTACAGTTTCTACCAATACCAAAACATCCTGTGAACATATGCCATTATAAAAATTCAGCTAATAAATATTTATGATGTCATTATTTTCTTCCATAAATATGCAACAGGGAAATGGTTAATGAAGGGTGAGAGTCATGCAAAAAGCCCCCAAGAGTGTGTCGAACTGTTTAGATCATGCAAAGACGATACATTTTTTTTATAATTTAATCGGATGCAGCCTGTTTGCTATATTTATTACAAGGTTGACACTATTCTGCTTAACTTACGATGGTAACTTGACCCGGAGTCTGTAATGCTGCCACCACTGCCATCGTCTTTACGCCGACGCTTCTTGTTCTTGTGTTGTGAATGTCTCTTACTCGGGGAGGACACTGGGGTACCACTGCTGCGTACTACCTCCACTGACAATGGTAACGGCAGGTCAACATCTTCATCACTCTCCTGGGTACTATAAGTACAGCAGAACCTCTCTTAAGCGACCATAAAAAAGGGGTCTAATTATGGGTATGTAGGGCAGGTGGTAGCTTAATGTAGGTCAAAAGTAGTGGTAGCTTAATGCAGGTCAAAAGTAATGCAGAAAGCTCCTATAGGAGATTTCTTCATTACTTTTACCCTAGATTAAGCAACCACCTACTTTTCAAGAATTCTGCGTTGAATCAATTCAAAATTGCTTTAGACAGGTTCTTCTGTATTGGTCACAAATATCAAACGCTATATTACAAATATTAACCATTCAAACGCTATATTTTCAAAGTATAATGGTATATCACTATTTAGTATGAAAGGGTATAATTTATAAGAGAATTTTGAATGACAAACCATGCAGACCACGATCTGAATGCTCCTCTAGGAGCCCTCTGATCTGGGTCAACACTGTTTGCAAACTTGACAGCCAACTTGTTTCCCGCATTCAAAGGGAAAGCAAAAGTATGATGTATACTGCTTTCAGATCCATTATGTGTTCACTGATGATAATAGTTACATGGCAAAACAAGACCAATGTGCATTTGAGTTTTTGAGGGGGAAAAATGTACCATGGAAAAAACATTGCTTTCGAGTAATTTGTTTTGATGACACAAATTAAACACAACATAGGTAATACCTTCTTTTTTCGCTCATTACCTGTCATAGCTATCATCCTTCTTTTCAACTAGTGACTGCAAGGTGGCATCCAGACGAGTTCTAGCATTGTTTACATCTGAAATATAATACATAAAGGATAATGAATTTATTACTACTAATGATAGGGTTTTTGTCATTGTAAATGTAAACATCACTGAATAAACCAATATAGGTTACTAGTCTGGTAGAGCACTTCAACCCTTTTCTCCATGAACATGTATGATTACATTGTTATAATAGCACATGGACACTGGAAATTTTAGCCATGGCAGAAACTGTAGATTAATATCTATATAATAAGCCAACAAAATAGACCCTGACGAGACAGCTCCTACATGTGCCATCTGATCTGGGTCTACTCTGTTTGCAAAGGCACAGAAAGGCATATTAATGGAGTAAAGGGTTAAATATCAATATGGTGTATGTATGTTACAAACAAGAATTTTGCACATAACAGACGTAGCATCAGCACCATGGCCTAGTCGTCTAAGATTTTATCTTTTACTACAGTTAAGTAGCTAATGGTTAGATTTACTAGAAATGATGGATTGGTCTCAAAACTGTATTGGCATTCGACAGTAAGGATTTGGAAAAAGTTGTGACTCGCCTGTCACTCGAACCCAGGGCCTCTGGCTTACAATGCCAACACTCTACCAACTGAGCTACCAAGTCACACAGTAAAGCCTATCAACTTATTTCACCACAATCTCTACCCGGCTACACTGACATTTCGCCAGTATTTGAGTGCTAAGTTTGAAACCTGGTTGTTCATTTAATAGCAAATATAGGAACCATGATATAGTTTTAGTCGTGAAATACCATGAAAATATGATGCCGTGCAATGTCTAAGCTTACAAATAACTTCGGCTATTTCCGTGATTCTCCGTATTCCGATTAATCGAAACATCCAAGTCGCGCTCAAACGCTTGTTTTGCGACTCAACTCGATTGTCAAGATTTTCGATTAAAATCGATTATCAGGACACCACTAGTCATAGTCTCATCAATGAGCTGTAAGACAGCATTATAATTTTGTGATGTTGCCGTCTTTCAGTTTCATGGCAATACGTCAAATACAGGGTGGAAATCATTAATATTTTAATTTACAACCTGGTCATACTGGACCTAATTTTCAATGTAAATCTGCACTTTTGTGGTAATTACATAATTCAAACAAAAACTGACCTCAGATACGCTCATAAATCAACACTGCAACCCAAACTATTCAATGTTGTAGTCAGGCAATGCGAGTGGACACACGAGTGCAATATATAGTGGTTATATACTGTAAGCGCTACAGAAACAGATTAAAAGCAACCAAAAAATAACTGACTTTGGAAGTTTTCTTGCCAAGTACATACATTTCATACATATAATATTTATACTACTGCATGTCTTTATTTAAGAATTATGTCGTATTTTGGAAGAAAATCCAACCTGACAGGAATCATTAGGTGTATACTGAGGAGCTTCCTAACCTAAATCAGTTTTAGTGCCTGTGTACTCTGCCGGGATATCGTTAAAACCGAAAGTAGCTCGATATCACCATTTAGAGTACACAAATGTGAACTACACTAGTCAGTGCTGAATCAATCCTTGGATTCAAGTCAGCACTGTTCTACCTGTTGTCGAACTCTTGTGTAGTTAATTTAACTCTCCGAGCCGTCTTTTATTATTCTTCTTGGTCCGGTTTGGGTATATGTTTCGTAACAGTCTGGCTGAAATTTGATTTTTAGATTCTTCCAATGAAAATTTAATCTGCTTTTGAATATATTCACCGTGTCTGAGGCTACCACTTTTTCAGGAAGGCTATTCCACCAATTTTTATTCGTTGTGAGAATGAGTGACGTCTGATATCAAGTCTAAAATGTTTCTTTTTTAGTTTTAGAGAGTGACCTCTTGTTACTGCGTTTTGAATTTGTGTGAAAAGTTGTTCTTTGTCAGCTTTATCTATACCACTTAATATTTAAACACTTAGATCATATCTGCTTTGAGTCGGCGGGACTCTAATGATGATATTCCTATATCTTTTATTCTATCTGAATAGGTTTTATTTTGAATGCCTTTGACGAGTTTTGTGGCTCTTCTTTGAACGTTCTCTATTAGAATACTACCTTTTTTGTATATGACTGACCACACTGTTGAAGCATACTCGAGATGTGGCCTCACTAATGATTTGTACAGGTTTAGGAATATTGATTATCTATGTATCTGAAGGTTTTGTTGATCAGTCCTAAAATACGATTTGCTTTTTTGACAGATGACTGGATATGCGAAACAAATTTCAAGTTGGAGTCTATCATTACTCCGAGGTCTTTTTCCTCATCTACTTGGTCAATTATTTTCTCTGTATCTTTGCTTTTCATGCTATAGTGTGGTTGCTCCGTGTTTTTTTCCAATGTGCATATGTTTACACTTGTCTATGTTGAAGTTTAGCTGCCACTTTTCAGACCAGGATACCATACTATTTAAGTCCGATTGTATTTTTCTCGCCTCTTCTATATTACCCACTTTTGAGTAAAGTTTTGCATCGTCTGCAAACATTTTGATAGAATTCTGTACTACATCCGGTAAGTCATTTATGAATATAAGGAAAAGTGTTGGGCCGATCACGCTGCCTTGTGGTATCCCACTGGTTACACCACTCTACTGTGACGCTGCTCCATTCACTAGTACACGTTGCTTCCTGTTTTCAAGCAGGTCTCTAATCCAGTCCAGTACTTTTCCCCTTATTCCATATGCTCTTAATTTTTTAAATAATCTTTGATGGGGACAGAGTCAAAAGCTTTTTGGAAGTCAAAAGATAACGTCTACCTCACTTTTGGTGTCTAAATATTCTGTCCATCGATCTACTACTTCAAGCAGTTGTGTGACACATGAATAACCTTGTCTGAAACGGTGTTGGTGCTTTGTGAATAGCCTGTTGCTTTCCATATGGGTTATAATACTGTCGCGAATTATCTTCTCCATTACTTTAAATGCTACGGAGGTCAGACTTATTGGTCTGTAGTTTTCCGCCCTTTTCCTTCGACCTTTTTTATGTAGAGCTGTCACATTTACCGACTTCCAGATGTCGGGAAGTTTCCCTTCGCTTAATGACTTTCTGTAAGGGCTACTGTTAATGTCTCATTTAAAAATTTTGGGTGGAAGTTGTCTGGACCTTGGGTCTTGCTTACTTTTAATTTTTTAGGTGTTTTTTAACTGGCTACATCGATGTATCATCCATAGTCAAGCTTAAGAGCTCTTTTATCCTGTTATTAACAATACTAACAAGCTTGCACATTTCTTGCAAGTAGGGATTTTAATTTATGTTTTAAGGTCTTTGCACCACTGTTTGGAGGTATCAAGTGGATTGAGAAGTTTGTGCCTCCAGACAGTCTATCTTACTTTTTAACCCCCGTTCATGGCAGTAATACTCATGCCATTACTGTTAAAGAAAAGAAAGAAGATAAGTAGGGCGAACTGTAACAGGGACGAACACTGTAACCAAAAGTAACTTGCACACTCGGCGGCAACCCACAAAATGGTTACATTAATAATTTGTCTGTTGCCCTTCTAGTGTATAAAGTAAATATATAATTACCATGTTTCAGTTTCGTGGTCATAGTGGTTAAAAACAGTCGAGATTGACTCTTCCCGGGGTGATATTTATGAGTGGCTATATTTAAATCGGTGAATGGGTAAAAATTACACGCATCGTGAGAATTACATATCAATTTATATGGTGTTTTTTTGTATCATCATAAATAAAGAGTTTAAAGTGCTTTTAATTAAATATTGAAAAAAGTGTATGTGTACAGGGGGTATAACCCTTTCCTCCATAAATACGCATTTCCTCTGTAAATGTCACCTGTTGAAACCATTGTGATAAATAGAGCATTTGCTCCTATAGATTAATGCTCTATTTATCACAATGGTTTCAAACTACAAAATTCTAAAACAGTTCCTTTTCTCTAATTAATGCTCCTTTTTGGTAGATTCATTCTAAGACGTTGGGTTAATATGGTACCAACAACAAACTTGGTATCATCAAGAAACCAGCGCTCTGTTAATCTATTGATCTTATCCCTTTCCTCCATATGCTATTTTTAGACCCATTAAAGAAGTTCCAAATGTTGGTGTTGTTTGATTGCGTTCCCTGAGGAGAATGTGGTATGTATTGCGTGGTGCTGTGGTTTTGGGTAGAAGGTGCATGTGAGGCCCAGCACCGCCGACTTCGTCTCTCTTGGGTTTTCTGTCAGGGTCCCATATACGTTTGGTGGAGACATTTATAATGATAACTAAGTAGGAACTCATTCACTTTTATGTACACTTTTTAGGGTCAGATTCTTAAACGTACTATATAATAACTCGACAACCAGTCGATCTACCATGAGGGTCAGTTTTTTTTTATATTAGGGGGTCAGAAACTGAGCTCCAATGGATAGTTAATAGTTTTAATGAGTTTTAATAGTGCCTTACAAATATGGTCAGACTGCTCCTTTAGGAACTGTACAAATGCTTACAACGCGCTTACAACGTACGAACTCCGTGCAATTGCAACGTTATCATACGGAGGACGTACTTACACGTGCTGATCACGTGTGGTGTCCTTAATCACACGCATGTTGTAAGTGCGTGCAAGTGCGATGAACGCGAGTTTGCCCGATGTCGTGGGGTGGTCATATATAGGACGACCATGTTGAGGTTCTCCAGATGTCCCAGCATATTCCGGTTTCTGATGCTGCTAGAGTAGCTTCAAGTGTCAGCATATAAACACGACGAGGTATTACTTGCCTTTATATCCGTTTCTGTTGGGCCCATCTGACCGTTTCCGCTGCCTTTTGAGCTGCAGATGCAGCAGACCCTTCTTCTGTATCCTCTTATTAGGCATCTTGGAGACGAAACGTTGGCACTCGTCCGTCGGATCGGCTTTTTAGCTCACCAGAGCACAAAGTGCTCAGGGTGAGCTTTTGTGATCGCCTGATGTCTGTCGTCTGTCGGCGTTTGCCGTGCGTCGTCAACAATTTGAACCTTTAAAAGTCTTCTCCTCTGAATCTACAGGGTTCTCAGCTTTCATCTTTGGCACATAGCATCACCTATAGGTCCTCTACAAAAGTTATATAAATTATGTCCCTGGAGTCAAAATTGGCCCCGCCACGGTCCCAGGGGTGGCCAGTTTTCTTTAACTGACTGTTGTTTTCTGTACAAGTAGCAGAATGCTGGGCTCACTTAGGTTAGGCATGGGGAAAACTTCAAAAATCTTGTCAGAAACTACATGTCACAGAGCTTAGATATTTGGTGTATAGATTTACTTAGTATACCTTATTGACATTGGTTAATATCATAGTTCTGAGGTTAAAATTGGCCCTGCCCTGTTGGTTATACTTTAAAATAGACTTTTACACTATAAAGGTTCCTCTGAGCTATAGAAGGACTGCAGATACTCCATCTGTGTTACGTAATCACTGAGGAGGGCAAGTTCCTGGTCAAAACTCTATAAAGGTGTCTGCTTCAGAATTAGTGTCTGTTTGTTCACACTGTTTTTAACCCATTCACTCATAGGCTATTTACAGATCCTACCTCTTGGAAAATTTCAGAATTGTGTAGATTTGAAACCATTGTGATAAATAGAGCATTTACTCCTATGGAGCAAATGCTCTATTTATCACAATGGTTTCATAAAGTGACTATTATACCTCTTTGAATAAATCTACTGATAAGGAGCATTAATTAGAGAAAAGGAAAATTTCAGAATTGTGTAGATTTGAAACCATTGTGATAAATAGAGCATTTACTCCTATGGAGCAAATGCTCTATTTATCACAAAGGCTTTTTTCAGATCCTGCCTCTTTGAATAAATCTACTGATAAGGAGCATTAATTATAGAAAAGGAAATTTTCAGAATTGTGTAGATTTGAAACCATTGTGATAAATAGAACATTTACTCCTATGGAGCAAATGCTCTATTTATCACAATGGTTAGCAAATGCTCTATTTATCACAAAGGCTTTTTTCAGATCCTACCTATTTGAATAAATCTACTGATAAGGAGCATTAATTATAGAGAAAAGGAAAATTTCAGAATTGTGTAGATTTGAAACCATTGTGATAAATAGAGCATTTACTCCTATGGAGCAAATGCTCTATTTATCACAAAGGCTTTTTTCAGATCCTACCTCTTTGAATAAATCTACTGATAAGGAGCATTAATTGTAGAAAAGGAAATTTTCAGAATTGTGTAGATTTGAAACCATTGTGATAAATAGAACATTTACTCCTTTGGAGCAAATGCTATATTTATCACAATGGTTAGCAAATGCTCTATTTATCACAAAGGCTTTTTTCAGATCCTACCTATTTGAATAAATCTACTGATAAGGAGCATTAATTAGAGAAAAGGAAAATTTCAGAATTGTGTAGATTTCAAACCATTGTGATAAATAGAGCATTTGCTCCATAGGAGTAAATTAACTCATATACAAACCACATATAAAGTTACATACCGGTATGCGTCAGAATCCAAACTGTGTGCTAATTTCGGTCAAGTCATGCTAAGCAGTGATAGGGTTGTCATCTGTTAGAAATGTTGTCTGCTTATTCAAAGAGGTAAATCTGGGTCTACTCTGTTTGCAAATGCGTGAAAACATGTTTATATGAGGGAAAGGGTTAATTAGAGAAAAGGAGAATTTCAGAATTGTGTAGATTTGAAACCATTGTGATAAATAGTGCATTTACTCCTATGGAGCAAATGCTCTATTTATCACAAAGGCTTTTTTCAGATCCTACCTCTTTGAATCAATCTGCTGATAAGGAGCATTAATTAGAGACAAGGAAAATTTCAGAATTGTGTAGATTTGAAACCATTGTGATAAATAGAGCATTTACTGCTATGGAGCAAATGCTCTATTTATCACAATGGTTTCATAAAGTGACTATTACAGAGGCGTAGAACAAAGGCTATTTAGCTCACCAGAGCACAAAATGCTCAGGGTGAGCTTTTGTGATTGCCTGATGTCCGTCGTCCCGCGTCAACAATTTGAACCTTTAAAAATCTTCTCCTCTGAATCTACAATGTTCTCAGCTTTCATCTTTGGCACATAGCATCATCTGTAGGTCCTCTACAAAATTTATATAAATCATGCCCCTAGAGTCAAAATTGGCCTTAGTATATCTTTATGAATTTTGTAAATATCATAGTTCTGAGGTTAATTTGGCCCTGCCCTGTCCTGTGGGTTATACTTTATAATAGACTTCTACAGTCTAAGGGTTTCCCCCTCTATCTTGGACTGCAGATAGCCTGGGTTAGTCTTATGCAAGAGGTCAAGTTCCTGTCCACTGTTATGTTGTCTGCTTCAGAATTACTGTCTGTTCACACTGTTTTTTAACCCATTCCCTCATAGGCTATTTTTAGATCTTACCTCTTTCAATAAATCTACCTAAAATGAGCATTAATTAGAGGAAAGGAAAATTTCAGAATTGTTTAAATTTTAAACCATTGTGATAAATAGAGCATCTGCTCCTATGGGGCAAATGCTCTATTTATCACAATGGTTTCATAAATTGACTATTACAGAGGCATACAAAGGTACATTTATGGAATAAAGGGTTAGTGCATATCAATCTTACAATTAACTCTCTTGTACAAACCACATATGAAGTTCACATAATTATGCACCAGATCAGAATCCAAACTGTGTGCAAATTAGAAATCACCTCTTAAACTGGAATTTCTCAGCTTTCATATTGGCACATAGCATCATCTTGAGGTCCTCTACAGAAAATATATGAATTATGCCCATGGGTTCAAATGAAGCCCTGCCCCAGGGGTGGTAAGTTTTCTATAGAAACATTTTGAAAATCTTCTCCTCTGATTGTCTGGTGAGCGATATCAGGGCCATCATGGCCCTCTTGTTATATATACTGCAGAAATCAGTGCGCACAACGCGCGTTGTAACTGCGGAGTACGTGCTTACTCGGAACGGTCCATGTGAGTTTTGCGTGCCCATTGACAACTAGAACTGGGGAAGTGCCGAGTAAGCACATACCACGCACTTATCACGTGCGCAACACGCACATGCTAAGTGCCTCTTCCATAGAGCAAGTGACCGTGGGAAAAAAATCTCACGGAGTTAGTGCGTTGTGTGCACGTTGGCTGTAGAAGGCATGTGCGTCACCCGTACGTTGGTGAATCTGTAGCCCGAACACAGCGAAAGTTTCGCATGCCCTAAAAGTGCTATGGCGTGTCGAGATCTACGTGCTCCTAAATCCGTATGGAGGCGATACTCACCACGTACGGATTCCCAAATTTTCCCCACGTTTTTGCACATAGACTGCACGCACTTGCAAGTATGTCGGGTTGGGTCCACGGCTTTAGGTATTTGCTGGGTCTACACCGTTTGCAAAGCGCGAAGGTGGTTATATGAAGGAAAGGTTCAAGAGCATTAAACAACTACCCTAAAATTCAAAACCTCCCCAATCTGAGCAGACCCAGGTAACACAGTTCCTAAAGGAGTACCATTTTGAAACCACTATTAAGACATGATTTTTTAACATCATTTTCCCACCCCTTGGGGGCTCGATTTAAAATTAAGGATTAAGTTTACCCTTTCTGTCATAAATTCGCATTTGACACATTTTGTAAACCAAGTAGACCCAGATCAGAAGGTTCCTGTAAACAGCTGTTTGATGATGAACTGCTCTGTTTGCTGATGGAATTTTAAAGAACTCCTTGTAGCCTTTATTGTGTTCAAAAACTCTCATTTCTTAGTAGAGCTTTGCAAACAGGGCAGACGGCTCCTATAGCAGGTGTGTTATCTTGGTCTGCTCCGATTGCAAATACACATACTTTAAATGGCGTATCTATGAGGAAAACACTTTTTCCTGCTTTGCAAATGGAGTAGACCCTGATCAGACGGCTTGTATTTAACCCTTTCCTCCATAAACACTTTTTTTCACGCATCAGCAAACGGCAGTCTGATCAAACGGCTCTTCACTGGAGCCTCCTGATCTTGAACCACTGTTTGTATTGGTGTCAAAATGCACATATATGACGGAAAGGGTAAAATAAATTTTAATGGGTTAAATTTGACTGAACCCCAAGGGTTCCGAGGATGGTATGTGGGGATCGGGTCTTAATGGTGCAGACTGCTCCTCTACCTCCTAGATATTCCATTGAAAGCCTGCACAATCGGAGCTTTCTGATCTGGCTCTACTCGGTTTGCAATATATGACGGAAAGGGTACAATGAACCCTATTAGGATAAATTTAACAGCCCAAGGTATGGCAAAATGGGTTTTAATAGTACCTTACAAATGGTGCCGACTGCTGCTCCTTCAGGGGTGTTTCATCTGGGTCTACTGTTTTCCAAACAACTCCTATAGGAGCCGTCTGCACCATTTGCAAAGCACTATTAAGACGGATGTTTTGAGCATGATAAAGGCTAGAACGAGTTCTAAGAATACCCTGATAACCGGCTTTTTATTAATGCTTTTTATAACTTATATACTGGCCACAGATTTTTGTTTTCTTTTTCCTTTATTTGCAAAGCATTTATTTTTTCAGATTTAATACTTTTGTTTTTTTGTCCTTTTTGTTTGTTTTCCCCTTTGGTGTTTGAGGGTCCTGTGAATGTATTATATTGACTCTTTGAGCCAACATTTATAAGTTTTCAATGTGTATATACTATAACATGTTATATGTTGAGAGGGGTGGTCTACCCAACCGTCATACACCAATTACGGGGATAAACGATGGAAAAATCTCTATGTAATGATAAGATTGACGAAAAGACTTTAGGTCTACTATATAAAATATGGTCGATGAACGGGAAGGTCGACGACCATTGTATTTATAACTCTTTACTACTGTGATATTTTATGTGTTTGTATATGTGCTGATTGTCCTTAAATGTCCATAAATAAATGCTATTCCTTAGATTCTCCAAGAATACACATCGTAATTCGTTTATAAAAACATCTTTGATGTGTAAAATGGAATTATTTCTAGTCGGCTCTTGTCAGTAAATAGGGAGACCCCATTACGGTCTTAAATTCCAATGACATCCTAATATCACTGGGGTTCCGGGTTTGATCCCCCGGAATACAATCTGCTTTGTTTGTATAAGCATCAACACTTGTGCAGTCATGCCATGCAAAGTAGGTTTTACGCGGTGAGTGCTAGACTTGGTTCCTTCAGTTTAATTCCCAAAGGATAATTTTTCCTTAGATATAAACTAGTGGCATTTGCTGCTAAATAACCGACAACTGATACATTACAAAAAACTCTTAGACTTTGTCTCGAATTTCAGTACGTCACAGTGTGTAGATAACCCTTTATCTGATTAACCCATTCCTTCATATTGACGCCTTTTGACACCTCTGTAAAGTCATTTCTGAAACCATTGTGATAAAAAGAGCATTTGCTCCTATGGAGTAAATGCTCTATTTATCACAATGGTATAAAAACTACACAGTTCTAAAAAAAATCCTTTTCCCAAGTAAATGTTCCTTTTCGGTAGATTTATTCAAAGAGGCTGGGTCTAAAAATAGCCTATGAGGGAATGGGTTAATATTCATATACGAAATAATTATCTGATCTGGGCCTGCTCTGTTTGCAAAGGCATGAAAAAGGGTTTGTACAAGGGAATGGACTGAGCTATTACTGTGCATTATATGAAAATTTACACTAGTATATACCTTATAAAATATGCAAATACATGTATTGTTTTTTCATGGGAAGGAAAAGTAGAACAAATGGACAAAGAAGACAAAATATGAAAACTGTTTTTGAACATTTATTTGGTGTTTATGCAATATTTTTTATATTTGTTGTCTGTAACAAACATAAAGTAAATGCCAATGCTTTATGTTTGTATGAAATATAAATAATTCAAAGGGCCATAACTATTAATGTGGCTGATAAAGTAATGACCCCTTACCAGATTGCTTCCCTAGTGTTGGTTAACCCATTCCCTCATATTGACGACTTTTGACGACTCTGTAAAAATCACTTTGTGAAACCATTGTGATAAATAGAGCATTTGCTCCTATAGGAGCAAATGCTCTATTTATCACAATGGTTTCAAACTACAAAATTCTAAAATTTTACTTTTCTATAGTTAATGCTCCTTTTCGGTAGATCTATTCAAAGAGGTTGTATCTAAAAATAGCCTATGAGGTAAAGGGTTAACATGTATGTATGAAACTTGAAAGAATTAGCAGTACTGACATTGAAACTGTCACAAAGTGTCAAAGCTTTTGCATAATGCCCATGACAGTGACAATGGCAACACAGATGAACTAAAACAGACAATAGCTTATTCATCGAAGGCTTTTACTATGCAACCAGTTTGGATCCAAATGAGATCTGTATCTAGTCTGTTTGACATTCTGATTTGTTTGCAGAGAAAAATATAAATAAGTTAAGTTAGAAATAGTAACAGATTAGTCAAATAACTAGGTCTGATGGGTCACAGGTCGCCGAGTTCATTTATAAGGGAGATCAGCATATTGGTTATCCACATGTAATTTTTAAATAAAAGGGTTTAGTTATGGGTTCAAACAATAAGTGGGTTAGTTATCGGAAACAAAGTGTAGTGGACATGTTGTAGGGCCATAAGGAAGTATATGATCAGGGAAAATTTTATTAAGCGTGGGTTCGAGTCTCGCATCAACCTAAAACAAGCAAATAGAGCAGACCCAGATCGGATGGCTCCTACAAAAGCTGTCAGATCTGGGTATACCTGTTTGCAAAAGCACGAAAGAAGTTTATAAGAAGGAAAGTGTTAAACATTGATGGGCTATTTCTCTCTGAAAGTTCAGTGCTGGAAAGGTTGATTTACATGATTGCTTTTATTTGTTTCAGATCAATCAAGTGTTGAGATACTCAGAAGAGAGAATGGCAGTAAAACCTCTCTGAACCAGAATTATAGTAAAGAAGAATTAAGATACTTTTAGTTTTAATCAGGTGGCTACTTAATGCAGGGTGAAAGTCATGCAAAAAGCTCCTCGAGGAGCATGACTTTCACCCTGCATTAAGCTGCCACCTGTCTCCAGGACCGGTATTTATACTAAATTGAATGTCAGGTTTGGAGAGGTTTTACTATATATAAATTTAGCTGACACAGCTTATTGGACTATCTAATATATTATAGAGATAAACCATTGTCTTTGATTTAACCCTTTACCTGTTGCATATTCATGTAAGAAATGATGACATCATGAATATTTATTGGCTGAATTTTATAATGGTTTATGTACACATATATGCATGATTTTTTTGGAATTAGTACAACTTTATCAATTATCAGCAGATAATTGTAGTTTCATAAGCAAACAGGGCATACCCTAATCAGATAACTCCTATAGGAGCTATCTAATCTGGGTCTACTCAGTTTGTAAATGCATGAAAAAGACATTAATATGAAGGAAAGGGTTAACCATTTTCCTGATAAACACCTTTTAATGCATTTGCAAACAGAGCAGACCCAGATCAGACAGTTCAACTAGGAGTCACCTGGTCAGTCATCTCTATTTGTTTGTGATATTAAATAGATCTGATTTAACAGTTTCTGTTAACATATGCCAGTATAAAAATTCAGCTAACAAATAATAATGATAATAATAATGATAAAAATAATGATAATAATAATAATGATATTAATATTAATAATAATAATATTTCCTACATGACTATTCATTAGGTAAAGCTTTAACTCTGGCCAATAACAACATGTGATAATGACAAACAATTAACCCTTTACTCCATGAATATTAATAAAAGAAATAATGACATCATGAATACTTAGTAGATTGTTTTAATAGCACATGGATACAGGAAGTTTTGGCCATGGCAGAAACTGTAGAATCAGATCAGTATTATATATCACAAGCAAACAGTGCAGACCCAGATCAGACAGCTCCTGTAGGTCGTCTGCCGTCTGATCTGGGTCTACTTTGTTTGCAAAGGTGTAGATAGGCATATTAATGAATGTAAGGGTTAAATTACACAATTATTATATGTATATTATATCATAAGCAAACAGAGCAGACCCTGATCAGATGGGTCTTTCAGGAGTTTTCTGATCTGAGCATTTGGGGAAAAGCAAATAATAACAAATATTTACAATTCATGACACTATATCTGATACAACATAACTGAGGAAGATAGGCCAACAGCTAACACAAACTGTTAGGTCAACAGTTAATACAAACTGCTAGGCCAACTGCTAACACAAACTACTAGGCCAACAGCTAACACAAGCTGCTAGGCCAACAGCTAATACAAACTGCTAGGCCAACAGCTAATACAAACTGCTAGGCCAACAGCTAACACAAACTACTTGGCCAACAGCTAACACAAGCTGCTAGGCAACAGCTAATACGAACTGCCAGGCCAATAGTTAATATAAACTACTAGAAAATATTTGCGTTTATATAAAAAATATCACAGACCTAACACAGAATTTGGAAATTGTGTAAATTTCTAGTTTTAGGTTTTAGTGCAAAATTACATTTTATGGGGCAAACCTCTAAAGTCCAGAATAATTTCAGAGTAACTCAGCATCTCTTCAGGATCAAAGCTGATGGTGACTTTGGAAAGAATTGGAAGAAAACATTGCTTTCCAAATGTAAGAGGGCAATTTTGCAGATGTTTTTAAATGCTAAATAATGTAGTTTTACACTATGCCCTCCATTTGCAAACAAGAGGGCCATGAGGCCCTGAAGCGCTCACCTGAGATAACCCCCTTGGGCGGGGCCATTTTTGACCCAGAAGTCATCATTTGTACAAACTTGGTAGAGAACCACAAGGCAAAGCAGCATGCCATTAATTAAAGGTCTAAGCCTTATTGTTCCAGAGAAAAATAATATTTTATATTTTTCCCATGTTAAAACTGATAAGCCCCAAGGCAGGGCCAAGTTTCGCCAAGAGGTCGGGTCGTAAGTTGAACATTCTTGGCAGAGGAACACAAGCCAAACATACATATTTGTAGAGGACCATTACATCTTATTATACTGCAAAGTAAAATCCTCACTTCTGATTGGTTAACTAGCCGTGTACATGAGTCCATGTACCCTGTGAGCTGACAGGGTACATGGAAATTCCCCATGGCAGGCCCCACATATTATGGTCAGAAACCAAAAGACCGACTTCTCGACTCGGCTAAACAATGGCAAAATTCATAATAGACAACTATTGATACGTAAAGAAAACAATGCAGGAATGAATTAAAAAACATCATTGTTTGAAATGACCAATAAAACAGTTTTAAGAGGAGTTATTATATCGTCCAGCCATCTATACTAACACGAACGCCGATAAAATACAATACAAACCACTTCGGATACCTTCGGGTAAAATTAATGTATTGGGGCGCTTTTAGGGGAATAAGCGTGTTTAGTTATTCAACATGCCAAAATGGATTTATATAAATTATCCGAACCGTAAAACTTTGCAGTATAATAAATTCGTTATACAGTTCTTTCCCAGGGTACATGACGATTTATTCCCGGCTGGTAAAATCATGTAACCCTCGCCTAACGGCTCGGGCAACATGATTTTCCTCAACCGGGAATAAATCGTCATGTACCCTGAGAAAGAACTGTATAACTAATAATGTTACATACCAAACATCAAAGGTCTAGGCCTTACAGTTTCAGAAGATTTTTAAAGATTTTCCTATGAAAAACTGATAAGCCCTTTGGCGGGCCATTTTTGGCCTGGGGTCATAATTTAAACAATCTTTGTAGAGGACCATTAGATCATGCTATATACCAAATGTCAAAGGTCTAGGCCATCCAGTTTCAGAGAAGAAGAATTTTAAAGATTTTCCTATGAAAAACCGATAAGCCCTTGGGCAGGGCCATTTTTGGTCTGGGGGTCATAATGTGGACAACATTTCGTTCCCCCTAGCCACTGATGCTTCTGACAAAATTTGGTTAAAATTGAGTCAGCGGTTTCAGAGGAGATGTTGTTTGAAAATGTGGCCGGACGGACTGCGATCACATTGGCTCATCCTGAGCCTTTGGCTCAGGTGTGCTAACAAAATAGGTCCAGACAACAGGAGTGAACACTGTTTTAGATCTAAAACTCTTTTAACCCTTTTCCTGTTCTATATTTAGCCCAAATGTCAATACCTACTGAATATTCATGGGCAAAATAGTTCTAATGAAATATGGAAGGTGGAATATTGTAGTCGTTTTAGAAACAGATCTATTAAACTGCATTAGCAAACAGAGCAGACCCTGGTCAGACGGCTCCTCTAGATGTCTGATCTGTGTCTACTCTTTTTGCAAATGCATGAAAAGGTGTTTATATGGAGGAAAGGGTTAAATAAAATTGATCACTGCAGAAAAACTAGACAGAGCTGTAGATAAAAGTTGTACTGATCTATCTAAATCTTATATCCCCACAAACCACTATCATATATCCCCACAAACCCCTATCTTATATCTCAAAAAAACTCTATCTTCATCTATCTATCTATCTCCACCAAATCCTATCTTATATCTCCCCAACCCCTATCTTGCTGGTACTTATTCGAATTGCCTTGGAGATTGGGTTTGTTGGGGAAATAATAGTATACCTTGATTTCTTAAACCTTTCCTCCATAAATACACTTTCTATGCTTTGACAGAGTAGGTCCAGATCAGAAAACACCTGAAGAAGCTGTCTGATCAGGGTCTGCTCTGTTTGCTTACGATATAATATAGATATTCTTGCATCCATGTGCTTTTATAACAATTAATCTAATCAATATTCATGATATCATTATTTCTTACATGAATATTCATGGAGTAAAGGGTTAAACACTCCGCTTATATACAGCTCTGCTAAATGCATAGAATTAATAATCTATTTTTTTCAAGCGGTTATGATGTTTTATGTCTGGAATGGTACTGGTTCTTAATAAATGTGATCACTTGTGTCTCCTTCAAGTAGATGGTGCTGAGCACCAGCAGTCCACAAACACCACCAACACACACATGAACCAACTGGTATAGAGTCCCACTGTCACAGCAGAAATATCTCTACAATGGAAAAGAAAGCTCAGAGGTTAGATATATCATTCCAACATAGAGACAACAATTTATAATGCCTTTGCAAACAGAGTAGACCCAGATCAGACGGCTCCTATAGGAGCCGTCTGATCAGGGTCTGCTCTGTTTGCTTATGGAAGTTATAGATTTGATTCATGGCAAAACATTCTGTGTTGATATGCCATTATAAGAATTTCACTAAGAATATTCATAGTGTCATTATATCTTGTAATGAATGCTCATGAGGGTTAATTCTTTGCACAAGTGATTTTTCATCTGCAAAATGTAATGTCTGATGTAATTCTAATGTTATGTTTTCTTTTATTTCTCTTCAAAAATGTAGTTAGAGTGTCAAACAGTTTGGATCCTGATGAGATGCCAAGTTATTCTGCATCTCAATTGGATCAAAACTGTTTGCATATGTCACTAGCATTTACATTGTAAAGTTATATACTGATTTTAAGCTATTCTAAGGTTTGGTACAAATTTACTGTTGTGCTTAATAGGATCAAACAAAGAGTCAGCATAGGTTAGATATAAATTATCAAAACTACTTGCTATAATGTCTGTCTTTACCTGATGAATATTCAATTAAACAAGAGCTGTCACAGGACAGCGCGCTCGACTATTCTCAGAATTGTTAGTGTAAAAATGCTTGATAGTGGACTAAAATGGTGTCAAATGACACTAGAAGCAAGTAATCAAAGTGTCAGTAAAATATCTTTAATAGTATTCAATATGTAGTATCTCTTTGAAATCTTTAATGAAAAGAAAACCTAAGTTAAAAAGGGCAATAATTTCTGTTAAAATGCTTGACAGAGTAATGTACTCTTGCCTACAGATAAAGCTTGTGATGATGAACAAGTGTTCCAAGTTTCAACGCTTTATCTCAAAGGGTTATGTAAACAAGGGCATGTTGTATTGCTATGCAAGACATGAGTCCCCCACCGGACTGAAAAAAAACCTCCACTCTCCCCACCCCACCCACCCATGGTGTGGTTGACCATGGTATATACTCGTACATGACCACCTGAATGGTATTAGTACCTACTTTCATACATTGAATCAGTAAATAAAAAGTTATTGTCCCGACAAGAAAATATGAAAAAGGGGAGTAACTCCAAAAATATTGATGCTAGAGTTATTGCCTTTGTGCATGACACTACACCTCATCATGCTTGTTCCATATGAGAAGTTTCAAAACAATTGAACCAGTACATAAAGAGTTATTAACTGGACAAGAAAATATGAAAAAGGGGAAGAACTAAAAAAATATAGATGCTAGAGTTATGGCCCTTGTGCATGACACTACCCCTCATCATGCTTGTTCCATATGTGAAGTTTCAAATCAATTGAACCAGTAGATAAAGAGTTATTGTCCGGACAAAAAAATATGAAAAAGGGGAATAACTCCAAAAATATTGATGCTAGAGTTATGGCCCTTGTGCATGACACTACTCCTCATTATGCTTATTCAATGTGTGAAGTTATAATGAATTTGGCCTAACTTTGTAGGAGATATTGCCCGGACACGAAGCGTGACAGACGGACTGACAAGAAAATATGAAAAAGAGGAATAACTCCAAAAATATTGATGCTAGAGTTATGGCCCTTGTGTATGACACTACCCCTCATCATGATTGTTCCATATGTGAAATTTCAAATCAATTAAACCAGTAGATAAAGAGTTATTGTCCGGACAAAAAAATATGTAAAAGGGGAATAACTCCAAAAATATTGATGCTAGAGTTATGGCCCTTGTGCATGACACTAGCCCTCATCATGCTTCTTCAATGTGTGAAGTTATAATGAATTTGGCATAACTTTGTAGGAGATATGGCCTGGACACGAAGCGTGACAGACGGACGGACGGACGGACGGACAGACGAACGGAATTGAGCAAACCTATAGTCCCCCAACCGGTAACCGGTGGGGGACTAATAAGTGGACTTTAACAAAAACCTTAACCAAAAATTCTAAGTTAAAATATAGGAGTGTTCTGTTTTACTTTCACCTTGCTTTAAACAAGAGGGCCAGAATGGCCCTGACATTGCTCACCAGGCAATCAGAGGAGAAGATTTTCACAGTTTTCACTATATGTTTCTATAGAAAACTAGCCATCCTGCGGCAAGGCCAATTTTGACCCAAGGGGCATAATTTATACAACTTTTTAGAGGACCTGAACATGATGCTATGTGCCAAATATGAAAGCTGAGAACCGTCCAGTTTCAGAGGAGAATATTTTCAAAGTTGTCACTATATGTTTCTATTGAGAACTGGCCACTCCTGGGTCAGGCCCAATTTTGACCCCAGGGGCATAATTTATATAACTCTTGTAGAGAACCTGAACATGATACTATGTGTCAAATATGAAAGCTGAGAACCTTCCAGTTTCAGAGGAAAGGGTTTTCAAAGTTGTCACTACACATGTATATGTTTCTATTGAAAACTGGCCGGCCCTGGGGCGGGGCCAATTTTGACCCCAGGGGCATAATTTATATAACATTTGTAGAGGACCTGAACATGATGCTATGTGCCAAATATGAAAGCTGAGAACCTTCCTGTTTCAGAGGAGAAGATTTTCAAGTTTCAATATATGTTTCTATTGAAAACTGCCCACCCCTGGGGCGGGACCAATTTTGACCCCAGGGGCATAATTTATATAACTTTTGTAGAGGACCTGAACATGATGTTATGTGCCAAACATGAAAGCTGAGAACCTTCCAGTATCAGAGAAGAAGATATTCAAAGTTTTACTATATATTTCAATAGAAAACAAGGCACCCCTGGGGCGGGCCAATTTTGACCCCAGGGGCATAATTTATATAAATTTTGTAGAGGACCTACAGATGATGCTATGTGCCAAGTATGAAAGCTGAGAACCTTCTAGTTTCAGAGGAGAAGATTTTCAAAGTTTTCACTATATGTTTCTATTGAAAACTGACCACCCCTGGGGTGGGGCCAATTTTGACCCCAGGGGCAGAATTTATATAACTTTTGTAGAGGATCTGAACATGATGCTATGTGCCAAATATGAAAGCTGAGAACCATCCTGTTTCAGAGGAGAAGATTTTCAAAGTTTCACTATATGTTTCTATTGAAAACTGCCCACCGCTGGGGCGGGGCCAATTTTGACCTCAGGGGCATAATTTATACAACTTTTGTAGAGGACCTGAACATGATGCTATGTGCCAAATATGAAAGCTGAGAACCCAGTAGATTCAGAGGAGAAGATTTTCAAAGTTGTCACTATATGTTTCTATTGAAAACTGCCCACCCCTGGGGCGGGGCCAATTTTGACCCCAGGGGCATAATTTATATAACTTTTGTAGAGGACCTGAACATGATGCTATGTGCCAAATATGAAAGCTGAGAACCTTCCAGTTTCAGAGAAGAAGATATTCAAAGTTTTACTATATATTTCAATAGAAAACAAGGCACCCCTGGTGCGGGGCCAATTTTGACCCCAGGGGCATAATTTATATAACTTTTGTAGAGGACCTACAGATGATGCTATGTACCAAAGATGAAAGCTGAGAACCCTGTAGATTCAGAGGAGAAGGTTCAAATTGTTGACGCCCAACGACGGACGACGACGGACATCAGGCGATCACAAAAGCTCACCCTGAGCACAAAAGTGCTCTAGTGAGCTAAAAAGGGCCATAATTCTGTCAAATTGCTTGACAGAGTTATGTACTCTTGCCTACAGATGAAGGTATTGGTGGTGAACAAGTCATCCACGTTTCAAAGTTTTATCCCAAAGGGTTATGTTAATCAGTTGACTTTAACAAAAACCTTAACCAAAAATTCTAAGTTAAAAAGGACCATAATTCTGTAAAAATGCTTGACAGAGTTAAGTACTCTTGCCTACAGATGAAGCTTGTGGTGGTGAACAAGTGTTCCAAGTTTCAAAGCTTTAATCCAAAGGTTAAAGGCAAAAAGTTGACTTTAACAAAAACCTTAACCAAGGTGTGACGCCGCCGGGGCAAGTAGGATAGCTCCACTATTCTTTGAATAGTCGAGCTAAAAACTAATGACATATATATTAATTAGATTAAAAGTACATGTATGAGTCATGCAGGAAACACCGCATACAAAACACATAAATGCCCACACAGCACCACAACTTGAATATTCATCAGGTAAAGTGTTAAAGATAAACATTATAGCAAGTAGTTTTGATAAGTTATATCTAACTTATGCTGACTCTTTGTTTGACCTAAAATGTTTATTATCAGGAAGTTGTGGCCATGCCAGGATCAGGTCCATATTGATCCATAAGCCAACAGGGTAAACCCTGATCAGACAGTCCCTACAGGAACTGCCCGGTCTTGGTCTACTCTGCCATCAAAAAGTCGCTCTATAAGGTATAGGGTTACAGTTAAATTGTATCAAACAGGGACAGTAGGAAGTAATTTGAAGATCTCAGTGTCTCATCTAGATCCAAACTCTTAACCCTTTCCTTCATAGGTTATTTTTAGATCCAACCTCTTTGGATGCATCTACTGAAAAGGAGCATTAACTAGAGAAAAGGACATTTATAGAATTTTGTAATTTGAAACCATTGTGATAAATAAGAGCATTTGCTCCTATGGAGCAAATGCTCTATTTATCACAATGGTTTCAAGAAGTGATTATTACAGAGGCCTAGAAAGGCATATTTATGGAGGAAAGGGTTAACATAGGATTTAATAATTTTGCAAACACACCTAACATGCTAACAAGAGTACCGCATACGGTACATAATACGCCCACTTGCAAACTTTCTCTGATTCAACATGCCTTATAAGTGTTGACATTTTCTAATCTGTGCTTCAGATCTTGATTTCTATATTAAGATATTTAAAACAAGAGGGCCATGATGGCCCTGAAATCGCTCACCAGAGGGAAAGATTTTTCAAGTTTCAACTACATGTATGTTTCTAAACAAAACTGGACACCTGTTTTGTGGGGTGTTATTTGACCCTTTCTCTGTATAATTATAATGGCAAGCTTTCTGGGATGATTTGCTTTATTATAAATATTTTCTAAGTCCAATACCGAACGTTTACCGACCGTTAACTTGGAAAGCATATATCGCACAAAAAATATGTGGAAAAGTTTCATTTTCCATTACATATTACTACGCATAACCTAACAACTCCTTGATATATTGCATATTTAAAAACGAACGACAACTCTTGTAGAGCACGTTTCGTATTTATCACAATGGTTTCAAATCTACACAATTCTGAAATTTTCCTTTTCTCTAATTAACCCTTTTCCTCATATAAACATGTTTTCACGCATTTGCAAACAGAGTAGACCCAGATTTACCTCTTTGAATAAGCATACAACATTTCTAACATATGATAACCCTATCACAGCTTAGCAGGACTTAACCAAAATTAGCGCACAGTTTGAACTCAGATCTGACACATACCGGTATGTAACTTTATATGTGGTTTGTATATGAGTTAATTTACTCCTATGGAGCAAATGCTCTATTTATCACAATGGTTTGAAATCTACACAATTCTGAAATTTTCATCTTCTCTAATTTATTCAAAGAGGTAGGATCTGAAAAAAGCCTTTGTGATAAATAGAGCATTTGCCAACCATTGTGATAAATAGAGCAAAAGCTCCATAGGAGTAAATGTTCTATTTATCACAAAAGTTTCAAATCTACACAATTCTGAAATGTTCCTTTTCTATAATTAATGCTCCTTATCAGTAGATTTATTCAAAGCGGTAGGATCTGAAAAAAGCCTTTGTGATAAATAGAGCATTTGCTCCATAGGAGTAAATGCTCTATTTATCACCATGGTTTCAAATCTACACAATTCTGAAATGTTCCTTTTCTATAATTAATGCTCCTTATCAGTAGATTTATTCAAAGCGATAGGATCTGAAAAAAGCCTTTGTGATAAATACATGTAGAGCATTTGCTCCATAGGAGTAAATGCTCTATTTATCACCATGGTTTCAAATCTACACAATTCTGAAATTTTCCTTTTCTCTAATTAATGCTCCTTATCAGTAGATTTATTCAAAGAGGTATAATAGTCACTTTCTGAAACCATTGTTATAAATAGAGCATTTGCCTTTGTGATAAATAGAGCATTTGCTCCATAGGAGTAAATGCACAATTTATCACAATGGTTTCAAATCTAAACAATTCTGAAATTTTCCTTTTTTCTAATTAACCCTTTTCCTCATATAAACATGTTTTCACGCATTTGCAAATAGAGTAGACCCCGATTTACCTCTTTGAATAAGCAGACAACATTTCTAACAGATGACAACCCTATCACTGCTTAGCATGACTTGACCAAAATTAGCACACAGTTTGGATTCTGATCTGACACAGACCGGTATGTAACTTTATATGTGGTTTGTATATGAGTTAATTTACTCCTATAGAGCAAATGCTCTATTTATCACAATGGTTTGAAATCTATACAATTCTGAAATTTTCCTTATCAGTAGATTTATTCAAAGAGGTAGGATCTGAAAAAGGCCTTTGTGAGAAATAGAGCATTTGCCAACCATTGTGATAAATAGAGCAAAAGCTCCATAGGAGTAAATGTTCTATTTGTCACAATGGTGTCAAATCTACACAATTCTGAAATTTTCCTTTTCTATAATTAATGCTCCTTATCAGTAGATTTATTCAAAGAGGTAGGATCTGAAAAAAGCCTTTGTGATAAATAGAGCATTTGCTCCATAGGCGTAAATGCTCTATTTATCACCATGGTTTCAAATCTACACAATTCTGAAATTTTCCTTTTCTCTAATTAATGCTCCTAATCAGTAGATTTATTCAAAGAGTCACTTTATGAAACCATTGTGATAAATAGAGCATTTTCTCCATAGGAGTAAATGCTCTATTTATCACAATGGTTTCAAATCTACACAATTCTGAATTTTTTCAAGAGGCAGATTCTGAAAATATCCTATGAGGGAATGGGTTAAAAAACAGTGTGAGCAAACAGAGACTAATTCTGAAGCAGACAACTTGATAGAGTTTTGACCAGGAACTTGACCTATTCAGTGATTATGCAACACAGATGGAGTGACCTCAATCCCTCTAGTTCAGAGGAACCTTTATAGTGTAAAATAATATTTTAAAGTATAACCAACAGGACAGGGCCAATTTTAACCTCAGAACTATGATATTTACCAATGTCAATAAGGAATACTAAGTAAATCTATACACTAAATATCTAAGCTCTGTGACATGTGGTTTTTGACAAAAAGATTTTTGAAGTTTTCCCCATGCCTAACCTAAGTGAGCCCAGCATTCTGCTACTTGTACAGAAAACGACAGTCAGCTAGAAAAAACTGGCCACCCCTGGGGCCGTGGCGGGGCCAATTTTGACTCCAGGGGCATTATTTATATAACTTTTGTAGAGGACCTATAGGTGATGCTATGTGCCAAAGATGAAAGCTGAGAACCCTGTAGATTCAGAGGAGAAGACTTTTAAAGTTTAAATTGTTGACGCGGGACGACGGACGACGAACGACGCACGACGACGGACATCAGGCGATCACAAAAGCTCACCCTGAGCACTTTGTGCTCTGGTGAGCTAAAAATGAAGTGAATATTTTTATTAAATAAAAAAGTTACAGCTAATCCTCATTTTTGCAGTGCAACGGCCATAACTCTGTAAAGACAAACTGAATGAACCTCAAAATAAACTCAGCTTCAAATTTTGTTGCTTAAAACATTTGTTTTAAGTTTCATTTATATCATTTTAATAGTTTTCCCAGAAAACAACAGACAAACTAAAAGTTGACCGACTAACAAAGCAACGAACACAGGAAATTCAAGGACCATAACTTTAGAATAAAATGACATATCAAAACCCCCGCAATATATGTGAAAATTCACATTAAGGTTTAACCATATAAAAAAATTGAAGTAAATATCATTTCAAATGAAAAAGTTATGGCCATCCTCATATTTGCAAAGATTTGCATTATTTTTTTAAGTGCAAGGGCCATAACTCCGAAACAACAAATCAAATGATCCTCAGAATCGACTTAGCTTCAGGTCTTGATGCATTAAACATGTGTATGAAGTTTCATTAATATCTGTCAAACAGTTTTGCCAGACAAACTATATGCATATATTTGCATTATTTTTTAAGTAAAAGGGCAATAACTCTGAAACTAAAAATCAAATAAACCTCAAAGTCGACTCAGCATCAGATCTTGATGCATTAAACATTTGTGTGAAGTTTCATTAATATCTCTCAAATAGTTTTCCCAGAAAACTGCGGACAAACTATTTGCATATTTTTTAAGGACAAGGGCCATAACTCTGAAATGAAAAATCAAATGAACCTCAGAATCAACTCAGCTTCAGATCTTGATGCATTAAACATTTGTGTGAAGTTTCATTAATATCTGTCAAATAGTTTTCCCAGAAAACAGCGGACAAACTATATGCAATTGCATTATTTTTTAATAAAAGGGCAATAACTCTGAAACGAAAAATCAAATAAACCTCAAAATCGACTCAGCATCAGATCTTGATGCATTAAACAATTTTGTGAAGTTTCATTAATATCTGTCAAATAGTTTCCCCAGAAAACAGCGGACAAACTATTTGCATTATTTTTTAAGGACAAGGGCCATAACTCTGAAACGAAAAATCAAATGAACCTCAGAATCAACTCAGCTTCAGATCTTGATGCATTAAACATTTGTATGAAGTTTCATTAATATCTCTCAAATAGTTTTCCCAGAAAACAGCGGACAAACTATTTGCATTTTTTAAGGACAAGGGCCATAACTCTGAAATGAAAAATCAAATGAACCTCAGAATCAACTCAGCTTCAGATCTTGATGCATTAAACATTTGTGTGAAGTTTCATTAATATCTGTCAAATTGTTTTCCCAGAAAACAGCGGACAAACAAAATGTTGACGGACGAACGAACGAACGAACGAACGAACGAACGTACGAACGAACGAACGAACGAACGAACGAACGAACGAACGGACGGACGGACAGGGCCATGACAATATACGACCACCTTTATTAGGTGGGCGTATAAAAATTAAATGCTCACAATGAAATATCTAATTTGGAAAGTCAGTATTGACAGGGTTACCATCTTACCTCAGAAAGTGTTGTGGTAATGAAAGCTAAACATAAGACAGCTATCACAGTCACCGAGGGTACAACACTCTGTAGTGGTCTGTGCCTGCTGTGTTTGAAATATTGCTGAATATAGAACACACTGTAACAAAGAAAACAAGCTTAACCTATTCCCTGCTCAATATTCATGAAAGAAACAATTATATCATGAATATTTATTAGCTGAAATTTATAATGGTGCATGAACACAGGAGGATCGTTTTACCATAATACGACCAAAGTTACATTCGGGCGTATAAAAATCAAAGGAACAAAGTACTAGAGTAACACTTTGTTAATCCAAACTTTTAGTAAAGAAGAACTAAGAACTTTTTAGGCAAGTTACTGCTTAATGCAGGGTTAAAATCATACAGAAAGCTCCCAGGAGAGCTTTCTGTATGACATTCACCCTGCAATAAGCTGCCACCTGTCTTAACCCTTTCCCTGATGAATATTTATGTCAGAAATAATGACATCATGAATATGTATTAGCTGCATTTGTATGATGGCATAAGCACATAGGACTGTTTGGTATTGGTAGAAACTGTAGAGTCAGATGTATCATCATTTCATAAGCAAATAAGGAAGACTGGTCAGATAGCTCCTACAGAAGCCACCTGATCTGGGTCTACTCTGTTTGGAAAGGGGTAAACAGGCATTTATATGAAGGAAATAATGATGCTTATTTGAGTTAGTGTGCTAAATCAGTATGTACCAGTTGTATGTTCAATGTACAATAGAACCTGTCTTAAGTGGCCATTCATTTATTAAACAAAGGAGTGTTAAAAAGCAGGTGGTAGCTGAATGCAGGGCAAAAGTAATGCAGAAAGCTCCTATAGGAGTTTTCTGCATTACTTTTGATCTACATTAAGCTACCACCTGCCTTACAGACTCATAATTAGACCTCTTTTTGATGGCTGCTGAACCCTTTCCCTGTTTTATGTTTATTTCAAATTTGAATATCTACTGAATATTCATTGACAAAATAGATGAAATCAAATATGGAAGGCGGAACATTTTAGACATTTTAGAAAGCAAAGAAACAGATCTATCAAATTTTATTAGCAAAAAGAGCAGACCCTGATCAGATAGGAGCCGTCTGATCTGGGTCTAGTCTGTTTGCAAATGCATGAAAATGCATTTATACAAGGGAAAAGGTTAAAAAATTTGAAGGGAGGTGATTCCCCGAAAGCAAAAATTGCGATATAAAGAGAAAAAACTGCAGACTTGGTTTTATTATCAAGTCTGTTCATGAGCAGTAATTGAAAGTGCAACATTGCTACATTCTACTGAATACAATATCTGTTTACAATAATGCATACAATACCTGTGAATAATTCTTGCCATCATATTGAGACAGTTGGCTAATATAAACCCCACACTTCCAAACTGCCTAGTAAGCGCAAGTGATGATAGCAGAAAAACTGCCGAAAATATTAGCATTTTGTGGTTATATCTGAAACAAAAATAATAGACAGTAACACTTTCCACTGATACAGGGAGTACATTGACATAATGAGTTCACTCATCGGGCACCCAGTCTCACTTCTCTGACAGTATAGCCCATTACCTCATATTGACGACTCTGTAAAAATACTTTGTGAAATCATTGTGATATCAATGGTTTCAAAACTACACAATTCTAAAGTTTCCCTTTTCTCTAGTTAAAGTTCCTTTTCAGTAGATTTATTTAAGGAGGTTGGGTCTAAAAATAGCATATGAGGTAATGGGTTAATGAGCTGATTATATTTCATTTTTACTCCATTTTGATAACTTTAAATTCGACTGACATAGTACAAAAATGTGTTGACCATGATCAAACGGCTCCTTTAGAAGCTGTTCGATCTGGGTCTACATAATTTGTCTGCTCAAACAGTTTAAATAGGGTAATTAATGTAAGATTTTGTATGTTCCAAATGTGTGAATGAAATTAACCATAGCCAGAAAAAATACTAAACCAGATGACAATTCTTGCAAAAGGCAGCTACTTAAAGTAAGTGTGTTAATGAAAAGTATTAACCCTATACACGATAGTCCCACAAGTTTGAGTCTTTAATGGCATATGAACTAGGAAATTTTGGCCATGGCAAAAAGCTGCAGAATTAGATCTTTACAATTCCATCAGCAAACAGAGCAGCCCCTAATCAGAGGGCTGCTACAAGAGCCATTTGATCTGGGTCTACTCTATTTACAAAGGCACGAAAAGGTGTCTCTATCAGGTATAGGATCAAGTAAAGGGTTCACGAGAGCTTACCTGTCAACTTGATGTTTGCTCATTGTGGCAAATACAAAACATTCCGTGGTGCCATTTACAGCTATAACTAGCACATACACACAGTACCAGCGCAACAACAAAGGCCCTGAAAGAAAACCATGTCAGACAGAGTCAGTTTAATCCTGATTACAGTCTATAAAACAAAAACCTGTTGCAAAATGATCAAGTTAATCCTTTACCTAATGAATACGCAAATAAGAAATAATGACATCATGAATATTAATTTTATAATGGCATTACGACCATGAGAATATTTTACTATGACAGAAATGGTAGAATTAGGTGTATATAATTTCATATGCACACAAAGCAGACCCTGATCAGACAGCTCCTACAGGAGCCAGGTGTTATACAAGGGAAGGGGTTAATGATTTACCTAATGCATGTTTAAGAAGTAATGATATAATGAATATTAATTAGATGATTTTTTTTATGATAGCATAATTATCAAACTTTCAGTTGCTGAATCCAATGATCCATACATCTGTCTGGCAACAAGAAAATGTGCTTTTGATTTGTACAAAGAAATAAAATCCCAGGCCAGCTACTGCATTGGAGTATTGGCCTCTGATACTCATCAACACATGGAATATTTCATCATTAATTACTTTAGTTTACCTGTCAGATGAATAGTCATGGCAGACGCCACCCAATGTGAGTATCAATTAATTTTCTGTAACTGTTGTATAAAACCAGTGAATATGGTACATAGCTATGGCAAATAGTATTGAATCAAATCTAAGATCTCTATGAGAGGCAAAGTAGACCAGTTCAGACGGCACCTACAGAAGTCATTTAATCTGGGTCTTCATTGTGTGCAAAAGCATAGAAAGCATAATTATGGATTAAAGAGTTGAATTCATCATCATCATCATCATTATCATCATCATCATCATCATCATCATCACCACCACCATCAACATCATCATAAACCCTGATGAATACTCATGTAAGAAATAATGACATCCTGAATATTCATTTGCTGATTTTTTATAATAGCCTACAAACATGATATTTTTCCACTGCAAGAAACTGTAGAATCACATCTATGTATTTCCATATTAAGCAAACAGAGCAGACCCTGGTCCTGTAGTAGCCATCTGATCTTGATCTATGGTTTTGCAAATGCACCAAAAAGGCGTCTCTATCAGGTAGACCATTAAAATCATCATCAACATCATTAACTAGAGGTTTGTTTTTGTCACAAAAACAGATGTCTCCCCCTCCCATCCTCTTTCCAATACACAAGTGTAATGTCTAACTCCAAACTTATCAGGGTCTAATTTTAAGTCATTAGGGGCAATAACTCCAACATTATCAGGGGAGACAATTCAAAAACCCTGGGTACACAACAACACATGCTGGTCAACATTCCTGTGAAGTTTGGTGACTCTAGTACTAGTGGTTTCAGAGATACACACGACACAAAGTAAAGTTTCTCTTATTTTAAGTCATAAGGGGCAGTAACTCCAAAGTTATCAGGGGGAGACAATTAAAAGCCAGATGCACAACAACTCATGCTGGTGAACATTCCTGTGAAGTATGGTGACTCTAGCCCTACTGGTTTCAGAGATATGTGCAGCCCAAAGCTTCTCTAATTTTAAGTTATCATATCAGGGGCAATAACTCAAGAATTATCAGGGGAGACAATTAAAAAAAACCAGGCGCACAACAACTCATGCTGGTCAATATTCCTGTGAAGTTTGGTGACTCTAGCCCTAGTGGTTCTAAAGATATGCATGACACAAAGTTTCTCTAATTTTAAGTAATCATATCAGGGGCAATAACTCCAAATTATCAAGAGGAGACAATTCAAAAATCCCAGGTGCACAACAACTTATGCTGGTCAACATTTCTGTGAAGTTTGGTGACTCTAGCCCTAGTGGTTTCAGAGATATGCACGACACTAAGTAATGTTTGTCTAATTTTAAGTCACCAGGGGCAGTAACTCCGAAGTTAAAAGGGGGAGACAATTAAAAAAACCAAGAGCAAAACAACTCATGCTAGTGAATAATCCTGTGAAGTTTGGTGACTCTAGCCCTACTGGTTTCAGAGATACACACGACACAAAGTTTGTATATATTTAAGTGTTCATATCAGGGGCAATAACTCAAGAATTATCAGGGGGAGACAATTAAAAAAATATAGGTGCACAACAACTCATGCTGGTGAACATTCCTGTAAAGTTTAGTGACTCTAGTACTAGCGGTTTCAGAGATACGCGCGACACAAACTTTTTCTAATTTTAAGTCATCAGGGGCAATAACTCCAAAGTTATCAGGAGGAGACAATTCAAAAACCCCAGGTGCACAACAACTCATGCTGGTGAACATTCTTGTGAAGTTTGGTGACTCTAACCCAACTGGTTTCAGAGATACGCGCGACACAAGTTTGTGACGGACAGACAGACAGACAGATGGCCGGACATACTAACAAATGGGTAGTTGTGTGACTTTTTCCTTTGATCTTTTCTTGTGGGACTAGTCCCACAAGTAAAACTATTTTTGGCTCTAACTTTGGAAATAGAATGATCTGGAAGCTAACCCTAACCCTAACCCTATGTCCCACAACTGGCCAGGTTAATGTCACAAGAAATGGCCAGGTTAATGTCACAAGAGATGGCCAGGTTAATGATTTTACTTGTGCGACTAGTTAGAAAAAGTCACACAACTACCCTTTGGTGAGTGCGGACGGACGGACGGACGGACGGACGGACAGACAGACAACTCTGGCAAAAACAATATATCTCCCCATAAATGGGGGAGACATAATAAAATAAACATTACAACTCACCTGAACCACTGGTGAGAATTTGTCCACCGTAAAGCTCAAGAGCAAGATAAGAATAGGCATAGCCAAACACAAGGATTATTGCACCAATTAGTATCACCATCTTCAACAGTACACTCAACACCTCAGTAGCCAAATTTATAGAGTCCTGAAATACAATCACAAAGTGAGCCATGTTATGTGAACAATCAGAACAATGAGAAACTCAATATTATAAAACAGAGTTCCCTAATTATCCTAAGAATTCCAAAACACAGACTAAGTCAAATAGTGCTGATGAAGCAGTTTGATTTACACTATTTGTTACTACAGTAAAACCTCTCTATAACGGCCACTAAATTAAATCAAGTATTTTGTGTTAAAAGCAGGTGGCTGCCTAAAGCAAGGTGAAAGTTTACTTTCACCTTGCTTTAAGCAGCCACCTGCCCTACCAACTAATTAACACAGTTTAGTGGTCGTTATAGAGAGGTTTTACTGTATGCCAGTCTAAGTTATCAAAGTGGTGCCAAATTCATTTAACCCTTTCCCTGTTGAATATTCATGTAAAACATAATGACCTCATGAATATTCATAAGCTGAATATGAATAATGGCACATGCACAAAAGATTGTTTGGTATCGGTCGAAACTGACAGTCAGATCTATTAATAATTATAATTTCATAAGCAAACAGAGCAGACCCTGATCAGACAGCTCCAGTAGGAGCCATCTGATCTAGGGCTACTCTGTTTGCATAGGTGTGAAAAGGCGTTTATATGAGAGGAAGGGTTAATATTCAGCTGTACAGATCAGTGGAGATTTGGTGTCCTAATACTTTGGGTTAAAAGGTGGAACACCAGTAATCATATTAGGTATGTGATCAGAGTCTACACTGTTAGTGACCATTTGTATATTCTTTGTCCACTACTGATGCAAACAGTGCAGACCCTCATTAGAGACATACATGTATTTACAATGCTGAGACAGATCTGGGTCTACACTGTTATTGATTATTTGGCATTAAATATCTAATAAACAAAATGATTTTCCATCTTAAAATATACAGTTAACCCCCTCTAAACTGGATTTTAGTAAAGATTTGTTTATGCAGGTGGCTGCTATATGCTGGGTGAAAGTCATGCAGAAAGCTCCTTAGACAACTGTGGCATGGCTCTCATCCACTCGTATAAAACACTTGCATTGAAACAGATTTAAAAGTACAGTTTCGAGAGTTTCCACTGTACAGTGGTAGCATATCCTCACATAGTTGGGGACTTTCAGAATGCATAATATCACATGGAGTTGAACTTTTAAAATACTGACCCAATCTGTTTATCAAACAGAACTATATGTATTTCATTGGAACATATTGTCAACTGCAAATCTTTCTAACACTGTGTGATAAAATAGTATCAAACAATTTGGATCCTGATGAGACACCAAATAAAGATGCCAAGTGACTTGGCATCTCATCTAGATCAAACTTGTTTGCAAAGGTTATCACTGATTCGCCAATGGCAGTGAATGAGTTACCCAATTTGACATCTTTGCAACCAGAGTACATTGTACATCCAAATCAGCCGGTTCCTGTAGGAGACATCTGAACAGAGTTGGCTCTGTTTGCTTATGGAATTATATAGATCTTCCATTCAGAGCAACAGATAACAGTGCATACTCAGATACTTAACCCATTCCCTCATATGCTATTCTTAGATCCAACCACTTTGTATAAATCTACCCAAAAGGAGAATTAACTAGAGGAAAGGAAACTTTTAGAATTTTATAGTTTGAAACCATTGTGATAAATACACGTAGAGCATTTTCTCCTATAGGAGAAAATGCTCTATTTATCACAATGGTTTCAACAGGTGACTTCTACAGAGGCGTAGAAAGGCGTATTTATGGAGGAAAAGGCTAAATCACTAAAATGGTCACAACATAGGGTTTGATGGAGAAAATAAAGAAGTTATTCTCGAAAATATTTTAATTTAGAAATCTTATCTGGACCTCTGACACATCTAACACGCGATTGCAATATTTCTGGCATGAATATTCATCAAGTAAAAGGTTACAGTATATCTTCTACAGGTAACACCAATAACAAATATCTCACTGGCTTTTGTTTCTCCTCTGGTTCCCCTCTGACAAGGAGCTGGGAGAAGAACAAATATCCCCCATCTTCTATGGGCTTAAATATAAACCTGGCTGCCATCGACCCAAGGTTATTGACAACATCAAATACACCTGAAAAGGAAACAGAAAAATCAGGGTTTACCCCCTTTATCTTGACATCATATATATCAACCCTGTCCTTCATATAAACACCTTTTCACACCTTCACAAACAAAGTACTCTGATCAGACAACTCATGTAAGAGCTCTGTTTGCATTTGGAAATTTATAAATATGATTATGCAATTTCCACACCAGTGAAAAAAAGCATTTTCCATGTTCCATTTTATTGATTCTGTCCATGAATAGTCATGAGGTGAAAAAACTAGAACTATCACTAAAGGTGATGAATACCCCCACACGGCAGCCTTGATTGCAAATCCAAGTTTTGAACATGTAACAGGAACAAAAATACTCAAAGTTCAAATAGAGAAAATTCTGTAATTTATGCCAAGTATCAAGTGAATCAGGTTGAAATTGAAGGAGGAGTTCAAAGTACAAGATTTTGCCTGCCAATTTCAAGGCCAAAGGTCAAGGTCAAGGTCACAGAGACCTGAAATTTGTGTCTTGCACATCTACTACTTCTGAGTAACATTTATGCCAAGTATCAAGTAAATCAGGTTGAAAGTGAATGAGGAGTTCAAAGTACAAGATTTTGCCTGCCAATTTTAAGACCAATTTCAAGGCCAAAGGTCAAGGCCACAGAGATTTTTAATTTGTGTCTTGCACATCTACTACTCCTGAGTAACATTTATGCCAAGTATCAAGTGAATCAGGTTGAAAGTTAAGGACGAGTTCAAAGTACAAGATTTTGCCTGCCAATTTCAAGACCAATTTCAAGACCAACGGTCAAGGTCAAGGTCACAGAGACCTGCAATTTGTGTCTTGCACATCTACTACTCCTGAGTAACATTTATGCCAAGTATCAAGTGAATCAGGTTGAAAGTGAAGGAGGAGTTCAAAGTACAAGATTTTGTCTGCAAATTTCAAGACCAATTTCAAGGCCAAAGGTCAAGGTCAAGGTCACAGAGACCTGAAATTTGTGTCTTGCACATCTACTGCTCCTGAGTAACATTTATGCCAAGTATCAAGTGAATCAGGTTGAAAGTGAATGAGGAGTTCAAAGTACAAGATTTTGCCTGCCAATTTCAATACCAATTTCAAGGCCAAACCTCAAGGTCAAGGTCACAGAGACCTGAATATTGTGTCTTGCACATCTACTACTCCTGAGTAACATTTATGCCAAGTATCAAGTGAATCAGGTTGAAATTGAAGGAGGAGTTCAAAGTACAAGATTTTGCCTGCCAATTTCAAGACCAATTTCAAGACCAAAGGTCAAGGTCAAGGTCACAGAGATCTGAATTTTGTGTCTTGCACATCTACTACTCCTGAGTAACATTTATGCCAAGTATCAAATGAATCAGGTTGTAAGTGAAGGAGGAGTTCAAAGTACAAGATTTTGTCTGCCAATTTCAAGACCAATTTCAAGGCCAAAGGTCAAGGTCAAGGTCACAGAGACCTGAAATTTGTGTCTTGCACATCTACTACTCCTGAGTAACATTTATGCCAAGTATCAAGTGAATCAGGTTTAAAGTGAAGGAGGAGTTCGCCGTACAAGATTTTGCCTGCCAATTTCAAGACCAATTTCAAGGCCAAACATCAAGGTCAAGGTCACAGAGACCTGAAATTTGTGTCTTGCACATCTACTACTCCTGAGTAACATTTATGCAAAGTATCAAGTGAATCAGGTTGAATGTGAAGGAGGAGTTCAAAGTACAAGCTTTTGCCAGCCAATTTCAAGACCATTTTCAAGGCCAAAGGTCAAGGTCAAGGTCACAGAGACCTGAAATTTGTGTCTTGCACATCTACTACTCCTGATCAACAATCATGCCAAGTGTCAAGTGAATCGGGTTGAAACTGAAGGAGGAGTTCGCCGTACAAGATTTTGCAGACAGACCGACCGCCGGACCGACCGACCGACCGACCGACCACCCGACCGACCGACCGACCGACCGACCGACAGGCTGATTCCAGTATACCCCCCTCAAACTCTGTTTGTGGGGGTATAAAAACCGAATAAATATTTAACAGGGAAAGGGTTAATAAGATGCATTTTTATAATGGCCATGTCAGAAACTGCAGGATATGATCAATATTATTAAAGCAGACTAGACCCTGATCCGATTTCAAAATGCATCTGTATCAGATAAAGGGCTATGGTACATGTCAAATTCACGGAAAACTTTTTAAACCTTTATTTTCTCACACCTACCAAATTGTAAGCAAATACACAGCTACAACATGCAAACAGTTGCAAATCCATTAGCCAGTATTTACTGGAACAGATTAAATTGTGAACTGCAAACATGTTCTTGTCTTGAAGATGTTGATAGACATGACAGAAGAAGATGCACATCTAACTAATATAAATTCTTTCTTAAAATAATATCATTTTCGAACATTTTTACTATTAACCCTTCGCTTGCTATTCACGTCAATATACCTACCTGTAAATAGTGAAGACCCAGATGAGACAGCTCCTGCAGGAGCTGTCTCATCATGGTCTGCACTATTTACAAATTGATTGTGCAACCAGTCCACTCCACAGCAGTGATTGCACAGCGAAATACTTGTACACAGTGAAGATATATGTAATTATACAACAGGGCATGGGTAAAGAAGGAGAAATGTATTTTAAAATTCAGCAAGAGAAGGGTTAAATGATATACATAGTTCCATGGCATTTGATCTGTATCCATACAGTTTACATAGGCTATCATGAACCATCTATGTGATCTGTATCCATACAGTTTACATAGGCTATCATGAACCATCTATGGCACTACTCCATACAGTTTACATAGACTAGCATGAACCATCTATGGCACTACGTGACATTTGATCTGTATCCATACAGTTTACATAGGCTATCATGAACCATCTATGTGATCTGTATCCATACAGTTTACATAGGCTATCATGAACCATCTATGGCACTACTCCATACAGTTTACATAGGCTATCATGAACCATCTATGGCACTACGTGACATTTGATCTGTATCCATACAGTTTACATAGGCTATCATGAACCATCTATGGCACTTAAAAACAACAAAGGGTTAACATATTTCTCTGATCATGGGTATTAACCATTTTACACTCCTGTAGAAGCTGTCTGATCAGGGTCTGCTCTGTTTGCTTATCCATTACAATTATGATTTATTTCGCAATGGTATTAAATTTCTTTATCATATGTTTAATGCAAAAATGATATTAATCAATATTCATAACAAGAAACATTTTGTATGAATATTAGTAAAGGGATAAAAACCAGTATACATTATATACCTTGATCTGCAAAGCTAAGAACTCCAAATATTGTCATCACATACTTCTCGCCTAGAAAACAAAACAAACACATGCCAATATACATGTATATCCATGACATTGCAAATTTGAAACATCAACAAGAGGGACTGATGCATTTAAACTTGGGCCATTGATGGTGACCTTGACATTGAAATTGCAAGTCTAAGAGACATATCTCTAAGTCTTTACCTGATAGAGATGCCCTTTGATGCCCTCAAAGGCTCCCTCTCCTCAATGTCTACTCTGTTTGCATACAAAATAATACAGATGCGATTCTGCAGTTTCTGCAATGGCTGAAACGTGATGTCCTGTGTTCATATGCCAATATAAAAAAATCATCTAATTAATATTCATGATGTCATTATTTCTTACATGAATATTCATCAGGTAAATGGTTAAACAGTGCTCTAAAACCAATAAATGTATAAATATGTGTGTATCTAAAGTCAATGGTTGCATAATGCAGGAAAAGAGTAATGCAGAAATCTCACTCCTATTGGAGCTTTCTGCATTACTTTCATCATGGCATGATGCAAAAGCTACTGCCTATCTCTTAGACTCAAAATTAGACCTCAGCTGGCCACTTTAGAGAGGTTTTACTATATATCCTATTTGGTAACTTTATAATGTCATGAACCATAAAACCATGAGAAACATATGTGAGTACATGTATATGGTTTTCACAGTTTGCTAATTTTGGTTAACAATTTCCCTGTTAAATATTCATGTTAGAAATAATGACATCATGAATATTTATTAGCTGAATTTTCATAATGACATATGCACAGTCCTATTATAACTTCATAAGCAAACAGAGCTGACCCTGATCAGATGGCTCCTACAGGAGCCATCTGATCTGGGTTGACTCTGTTTGCAAAGGCATGAAAAGGCGTTTATGTGTGAAAGGGTTAAATAAATTATTACCTGATGCACTACATAAATGTTAACACTTCTATTAGTCATTGGATCCGGATCTTCACTGTTTGCATATTCCCGCATTCAAAGGGTTAACATATATGTCAATCTGTATTGTTTGCTTTTACACATGAAATAAGTACATGTATATGAAGAATATGAAGGTTTCACTTTCATTTGTGAATCTTCCATAGTTTTGAAGAATACTCAAGACAAATATTGTAACAATTAATATTGTACAGTTATTGCTCTTAACCCTTTCCTCATACGCTATTTTTAGACCCAGCCTCTATGAATGAATCTACCCAAAAGGAGCATTTACTAGAGAAAAGTATAATTTTAGAATTTTGTAGTTTGAAACCATTGTGATAAATAGAGCATTTGCTCCTATAGGAGCAAATGCTCTGTTTATCACAATGGTTTCAAGAAGTGGTTATTACAGAGGCGTAGAAAGGTGTATTTATGGAGGAAAGGGTTAAACACAGCTTTTCCTTATGCCATGCTCTAAGATTCACCAACCTCTGATTACAGAGTAAAAACTGTACCATGAAACAAAAGATAATTTCAAAGTTGCATCCACTTTACCCTGAGCTTTCTCATGTTCTATCAGTATGTAAGTATAAGTTTCATGTGTTTTAAGAAATGCTCCTGACAAAAAACACTTGATGGATGGACACAGGGTTGAGCAGACAGATGGACAGATAGACAAAGCAGCTCACTATACTATTCAGGAGCATAAAAAGTCATAAATGGTTTTATGTTAACCCATTCCCTCATAGGCTATTTTTAGACCGAACCTCTTTGAATAAATCTACTGAAAAGTAGCATTTACTAGCAAAAAGGTAAACATTAGAACTGTGTAGTTTTGAAACCAATGTGATAAATAGAGCATTTGCTCCTATGGAGCAAATGCTCTATTTATCACAATAGTTTCCAAAAGTGACTTTTTACAGAGGCGTCAAATGGCATCAATATGGGGGAATGGGTTATGTGTGTAGTTTATAAGTTGTATACAATTCATCAGTTAACACATAGTAGAAATTTACATTTGATCAGGTAATAAAACAATTATTTCATTGATATTTGGTGACATAGAATAATTGTTCCTTGTTGTTGGGATGACATTCTGAGAGGTTGCTAGGGCAACAGGTCCCGATATCATGGCCAAAACGTTCAGGACGTCGTTTTTTCCCCTAACCATGTGGTACAACATTTTTGACTGATATACAAATAATCATGAAATAAATGTACACATTTATGAGTTCAATCAGTTCTTACCTTCTGTTAGAAGCTGTTTCAGGAAGCTTTGTTTGAATATACTGACTGTCAACCAAACTTGATGTTCATCTAAAAACGGCTGTCAGAGAAGAAAAAAAATATACAAATGTCCAATATACAGTTATAACTTATGAATATGTACATACAGTAACACCTTGTTAATCCAAACTTTGAGTAAAGAGGAATTGAACAAGAGCTGTGGGCAGACAGCGCGTTCCACTTTATTTAGTGCTGGATAGTGTAGTGGAAGACAAATGTTTATGCAGGTAGCTGCTTTACCCTTTCCCTCACCTTTTCATGCATTTGCAAACAGGGTAGACCCTGTAGGAGCCATCTGATCAGGGTGTGCTCTGTTTGCTTTTATAGATCTGATTCTACAGTTATTGTTAAAGCAAAACCTTACCATGAAAAGCTTATATTATAAAAGTAAACTTAAGTTGATCTAACAAATATTCATGATGTCATTATTTCTTATATGAATACTGAACAGGGAAAGGGTTAACCGTTTCCCTGGTCGGTATTCATGTAAGAAATAATGACATCTTGAATATTTATTACAGTGCTCCCTCCCTACAACGGCCCTCTCAATAACGATTCCCTCCTTACAACAACGCATGTCACTGTTTCCCAAACAACAAGCCTCCAGAAACAACTTTTTCCATTGTATTTTCTTTATGCCTCCATCAAACCCTATGTTGTGACCATTCTTTAGAATCGTCACTTTGTGACGATTCTAAAGAGTGGTCACAACATAGGGTTTGATAGAGGCATAACGGTTTTAGTTTTCGAAATACACCTTATCTAGGGATCTGCAAACAAGCTAATTATGTTTGATTTTCCCTCCCCATAACAACTCCCTCTGAACAACACATACAATCTTCGTATCCCAAAGGGTGTCGTTGTAGAGAGGGAGCACTGTAGATGAATGTTTATATTGTAAACTTTTCAAAGGAATGTTTCGCTTTGACAAAAACTGTATTAGCAGATCTTTATCATGCCAAAAGCAAACAGAGCCGACCCTGATCTGATGGCTCTCTAAGGTCTACTCTGTTTGCGAAAGTATAAAAAGGCATTTTTTACATGAGGGAAAAAACGAATACCAGGTGAAAGTCATACACAAATCTCCCAGAGGAGTTTGAATTTTAGTTTGGTTTGGATTGGTTTTTATCGCGTTACACATCGTTTTAACAATATTTCAGTCATATCACGATGTCCAACTAATTACATGTGGAGGAAGACCTATAAAGTAAAGGGTTAACCTTTACTCCATAAATACACCTCTCTACGTCTATGCAAACAGAGTAGACCAAGATCAGACGACTCCTGTAGGAGCCATCTGATCGGGGTCGGCTCTGTTTGTTCATTGAAAAATATAGACCTGATTCTACAGTTATACTTGTTTTGTATTCATTAGCCATTATAAAAAATAATCTAATTAATATTCATGATGTCATTATTTCTTAAATGAATATTCATGGAATAAAAGGTTAAATACTTTTGCGCTCAATATGTACTCACCTTTCCAGCTGGTTTAGATGGTAAAAATTGAGCTACAGATTTGAATGGGAAGTTCTCATCTTTCTTGCCCTGGTTTCTAATATAGTAGGCAAAGTATCCATAATACACTACAGATATCACCAGTCCATACAAAATCTGAAATGGATAAAAGAGGAATTTATTTTAGTTCAGTTGGAAAATTGTATACATGTACCTTATGAATAGGATCATGTAGCAGGTGTTTAGTTAATATCGGGCGAGTTCTTATAATACACTGCTAATTTGCTACATATTATTTTATTAACCCTTTCCCTCATATTTACGGCTTTTGATGACTCTGTAAAAGTCACTTTGTGAAACCATTGTGATAAATAGAGCATTTGCTCCTATAGGAGCAAATGCTCTATTTACCACAATGGTTTCAATTACAGAATTTTTAAGTTTTCCTTTTCTCTAATTAATGCTCCTTTTCGGTAGATTAATTCAAAGAGGTTGGATCTAAAAATAGCCTATGAGG
>OY755244.1:26468162-26473162 GCA_963576725.1 Azorinus chamasolen
AACCAGATCAGACGGTTCCTGTAGGAACCGTCTGATCTGTGTCTACTCTCTTTGCTTATGGAGTCTACAGTTTCTACCATGGTCAAAATGTCATATGTTAAAACACCATCAATTAATATTCATGACGTCACTAGTACTTAGATGTTATAAGTACAGTAAAACCCCTCTAAACAGGACGTTAAAATTGGTTTAAATATCGGTCTTGGTGACAGATGATAGTTTAATGCAGGGTAAAAGTCATGCAGAAAGCTCCAAGAGGAGCTTTCTGCATGATTTTCACCCTGCATTAAGCAGCCACCTGCCGAAAAGTATCTAAAATATTCTCTACTAGACTTCCAGTTTAGAGAGGTTTTACCGTACTGATACATGTATGGATATTCAGAGAGTAAACGGTTTGCATGTTGGTTCAACATTGTATACCACTCTTTGATTACGTGTAGGTTGGTTCAACATTGTATACCACTCTTTGATTACGTGTAGGTTGGTTCAACATTGTATACCACTCTTTGATTACTTGTAGGTTGGTTCAACATTGTATACCACTCTTTGATTACGTGTAGGTTGGTTCAACATTGTATACCACTCTTTGATTACGTGTAGGTTGGTTCAACATTGTATACCACTCTTTGATTACGTGTAGGTTGGTTCAACATTGTATACCACTCTTTGATTACGTGTAGGTTGGTTCAACATTGTATACCACTCTTTGATTACGTGTAGGTTGGTTCAACATTGTATACCACTCTTTGATTACGTGTAGGTTGGTTCAACATTGTATACCACTCTTTGATTACTTGTGCAATCTGTTTGGCTCCAAATAAATCAATAGGCATCTCATCTGGATCGGGAATGTTTGAAAAATTGACATGTTTTGAAAAGGAACTAAAGACGAATATACTTTGAGAATTGTAGCAGACGACATATTTTACATGCTCCTCCAGAAGACATCTAATTCTGGCCTACACTGTTTACAAATGCCAGTACTGTCAACATTAGTTCCACACCATCATCGGTGGTCACGTGACAGACAGCAATCTTTATTGCAATTTAATTATTTTTATGAGACATACTTTATAATTACATTTACTCGTTAGTTTTCAATATAATGTGTCAGGTTTTTAAAATAGACTGTTTTCTCATTATATTGAGAACTGGACATGTCTCTTAAGAATTCTTTACATCAATATATGACGGTGGTTTACCATATCAAAATAAAATATGTGCTAAATATAGAAAAATGAATACTTTTCGTGACTTCGTGTCGAGGCTTGGTAATTGGAGAGTATAATATGTAATACAATACCTAAACTGAACGGCAAAACATTAAATTTGAACAAATCCGGCTGTTTGAAACCAGTCGACCGTATCCGCATCACCGTACCTATGTAGAATTCATCCTTATGCTAAGTTCGATCTGATTGGTATTTCAAAATAGTTTGGGTTGAGCTGAGGCCCGAGGAACTCGGTGTCTCATCAGGATCCACGCTGTTTGATACACAGTTGATATTTTCTCAACAACTTGATTAAACCTTACAACACTCACTTTTCAATGGACTATTGCAAAATTCAAACAGGTTAAGCGTATGGTGAATATTAGGGATTTGTCTACAGAAAAGTGTAACATGACAAACAGTGCAGACCATGATGAGTGGTTTCCTCTAGGAGCCCTCTCATCCGGGTCTGCACTGTTTGCAAAGGGCATTAGTGACTCGTGTCCCACACAGTACGGGTTAACCCTTTACCTCATAGGCTATTTTTAGATACAACCTCTTTGAATAAATCTACCGAAAAGGAACATTAACTAGAGAAGAGATTTTGTAGTTTGAAACCATTGTGATAAATAGAGCATTTGCTCCTATAGGAGCAAATGCTCTATTTATCACAATGGTTTCACAAAGTGACTTTTACAGAGTCGTCAAAAGTCGTCAATATAAGGGAATGGGTTAAGTCGTAAATCAGTAAAAGTTCAACAGATCAGTCTTTGATGAGACATTATATTTTTAGCAAGAGGCTGTTTCAAACTGCTGTTACATGCGAGTACTACTGTAAACACCGACGAAAAGCTTATGTAGGTTTTATATTTGTGGGAAATGAGTTTAACCGTCTCATGCTGAACGAAATAATGTGTTCACAATCTCTGATTTATTGGATGTTTCTGTGACTTCCGAATCGTTCAGTTCTTTTAGCAGCTATTTGACAAGTGTCAAACAGCTTGGAAAGAGAAAACGGGATAGGCAGATAAATAGAGAGAGAGAGAGAGAGAGAGAGAGAGAGAGAGAGAGGAGAGATAGAAAGAGAGAGGAGAGAGAGAAGAGAGAGAGAGGGGAGAGAGAGAAGAGAAAGAGAGGAGGCAGGGAGAGAAAGAGGAGAGAGAGAGGAGAGAGAGAGAGAGAAGAGAGAGGGGAGAGAGAGAGAGGAGAGAGAGGGGATAGGAGAGAGAGATAGATGAATAGGGACAGACAAACAGACAGAAAGAGACAGAGAGAGATATATATATATAGAGATAGACAGAGACAGAGAGAGGGGAGAGAGACAGGGACAGAGACAGATAGATAGATAAAGACAGAGAGAGAGAGTGTATGAGAGAGACAGAGAGAGACACAGAGAGAGACAGAGAAAGAGAGGCAGAGAAAGAGAGAGAGAGAGGAGACATAGACATAGGCAGACAGAGACAGAGACAGACAGACAGAGACAGACAGACAGGCATAGACAGAGAGACGGATACAGCCAGAGAGACAGAAACAGACAGAGACAGAAACAGAGGAGTGGTTGATATATAGATATGGCAATTAGTTATGATTTCTCTTTCTATCTCTTTCTTGTGTAGTCCTGTCTCTGTTCATCTTTATTTCCTCATCCGTCTCTATATTGTTCTTTCTTTGTCTGCATCATGTCAGGTTTCTCACAGTCTTATGCCGGTACCTTATTCGGTTTCTCTGGTTCTCTTTGACTCCCTGACTCAATCGCTATCTATGTCTCTCTGGCTGTCTATCTCTCTGTCTGTCTCTCTTTTTGTCTGCCTCTTTGCCTCTGTCTCTATGTCTTTCTGCCCCTGTCTCCTCTCTGTCGCTTTGACTCTTTTTTTCTATTTTCTCTGTCTGTCTGTCTATCTGTCCGTCTCTTTGCTTCTGACCCTGTCTATCTGTATGTTTTTCTATCTGTCTGTCTATGTCTCCCCCTCTCTCTCTCTCTCTCTCTCTCTCTCTCTCTCTATCTCTCTCTCTCTCTCTTCTGGTCTATACTATAATGTTAATTTGGGAGTCAGGCTGTTGATGAGTTCAGTTTTTCACCGCACAGTATGCAAGATACAGTAAAGCCTGTCCACAGCGATCTTATGACAAATAACATACATGTATAACAATAACAGGCTTTACTCTATATCCGTACATGCACTGGGTGCACTTTAGCTGTTTCTACGTCAAAGATAAAGGTAATCCATGACAAAAACCCCAAAGCAGGTGGAGTACAAACGTCCTTAACTAACCACGCCATGGCTCACATTTTGCAAACAGCTTGGATTAAGATGAGATGCTGAGTAGTAGCCCTGTCGGTAGTTTCTCAAAAATGGAAAGTAGGCAAAACTGCAGCGGATCTGTATTTAAGCAGACAGTGTCTCTATCATAGCGAGGTTAGTACTAAATGAATGCATGCTTCGGTAATGTTGAATGGCCATAGCGGTTGTAAACACATCGTTTGTATTCATATTGTATTCATACAGACGCAGTAGTTGTGTGGTGCTCAATTTTTAACTCCATGACTACAATAGTGATTACATGTATTACGTGAAACAAAACATAAAACAAACAAGACACCATATGCTATTTACAGAATTTGCATGTATTTTGTGACGTGCCTGCCTTAATCACGGCTTCTTATAACATGAAAAGAAGGCGGGGCTCATGCTAGTCGAGGAGATGACTCAGTGTGTACTTTACCCTTCTCAAAACTGATTTTTAGAGTGCAATAGCCCGTTCTAAATAAATGAAAGAATGTTCTTAAGTAGAGTCCACTCAGTATGAAAGGCTTAAACTCCCTAGAGGAGTTTGTATTACAAATCGTGCAGACCCTGATTAGAGGTCTCCTCAAGGAGCCCTCTGACGTCCGTGCTCACTTGTCCCGCACTTAAAGGATAAAATATCATCGAGACGGGTAGTGGCCTCTAAGTGTTATCTGTTGATATAATGAAAATTTGTTAAATATATTTTTGATATTGATATATCATATTCATTATTATTTTTATTGAATTAAATTGTATAGTCCCGTATATATCATTCTTGCTATTTGTTTGCTTATCCTCATCAAAATATTGATGTTATTTCTGTATTCCTCCTCCCCCTGTTCCTCCTCCTATCCGAACAGCGACATAATCACCATCACAGCACTAGTCATCATAATAATCATCATTATACTCATCGTAATAGTAGAAGTAGTGATAATATAGTAGTAGTGGAAGTGTGTTTTTTGTTTGTGTTGATTAACGTCCGTTTCTGCTCACTATGGACGCCCCAGAGAGAGGGGAGAGGATACAGAGAAACCCGGGCGCGATGTTCTACTCTTATTATCGATTATTTCTCTGGTTCTTTTAGATGCCCAGTGTAAAGCACTGATACATCGGACATCGGTTTATAGTCTCGTCCGAAGGACTTTGTAGTGGAAGTAGTAGTATAAGTAGTAGTAGTAGTAGCAATAGCAGTAGTAGTCGTCGTCGTCGTTGTAGTAGTAGTCGTAGAAGTTGTAGTAGTAGTAGTAGAAGCAGAAGTAATAGTAGCAACAATAGTAGAAATAGTATTGAGTGGTAGTAGTAGTAGCAGCAGCAGTTGTAATTGTAGTAGTAAAAGTAGTAATAGTAGTAGTAGTAGTAGTAGTAGTAGTAGTAGTAGTAGTAGTAGTGGTAATTCTAGTAGACTAATTGCAGTAGTTGAGGTAGTAGACTACTAGTATCAGTATTGTTATCATTACATGCAGTAGTAGTAGAAGTAATAATAATAGCAATAATACTA
>OY755244.1:26475662-26568162 GCA_963576725.1 Azorinus chamasolen
GTAGTTGTAGTAGTAGTAGTAGTAGTAGTTGTAGTAGTTGTAGTATTTGTAGTAGTAGTAGTAGTAGTAGTAGTAGTAGTAGTAGTAGTAGTAGTAGTAGTAGTAGTAGTAGTAGTATGGTTGTGCTGTTGTTGGTGGTGGTAGTAGCAGTTGTGGTAGTAGTTGTGGAAATCGTTTGCTAAACTGCTGACTTTAATTTTTAATAAGACGACGTGAACAAATAGATTGAAGTTGGAATAAAAAAGTGAACAAAAGCAAATATAAAAAAGATTCCATCTTATAGTACAGTAATAACCTGTTTTTCTAATTTCTTTCATCCAAACAAGTATTTCCTTCGTATGAGTCAAACATTATGCAAGCATCATTATTAAATATGTGGTGGTAATTTAGGACAGCCGCAGGATGGGTTCAAATACTTGAGTCCACGGCGGATCTCCCGAATGTGGAAGTACAATTAGCCACCAGATTCCTCGGTTTCCTCCTTGAATCAAACAGGTGATACGACACACGATAACAGCTCGTAATCCTGCCGACGAATTTATCTACCCAGCTCTATCATCATTTTTAGCTATATTATCCTGTGCACTGACCCTTTACACAAATTTGTTGACATCTCAGCTGAAAATTCAACGAATTTTGTAGTGATACTGGAATCATTTTCATATTCATTGGGCTCCTTTTTTAAGACACGCCCACATTACGACGTGGGCTCTGTGAGAAAGGATAGGGCTATGCAGATATGCGTTCATATTTTGTGACAGGATATTAGAACGAAGTAAAGCATGGGTGGTGCAATGGCGACATGCAGACAGGGTAGGTGTTAGTGCAGTCTGTGTGATGGCTGGATTTTGGGGATCAGTAATCGGTGTTAACCATTTTCCTGTTCTATGTTTACTTCAATTTTCAGTGCCTACTAAATATTCATGGACAAAATAGTTTAAATGAAATATGGTAGGTGGAACATTAAAGTCATTTTAGAAAGTAAAGCAACATATATTTCAAACTCAACCAGCAAACAGTGCATACCCTGATCAGACGGCTCCTATAGGCTCCTCAAGTATTTAAATTTTGACACTCATTTCCAATAGAGTAGACACAGATCAGACGGCTCCAATACGAGCCATCTGATCAGGGTCTGCTGTGTTTGCGTATGGGATCATATGAGTACAGATCTTGTTTTAAGTTTCGTCTTTGACATTCTGTATAATCGCGTGTCGTTATAACAAAATTAGCTAATACGTATTTATACAGTAGAAACCCTCTAAACAACACGTTTGATTTAGGATCAATATCGGTCTTGGAGACAGGCGGCAGCTTAACCCTTTCCCTCATATAGGCCTAAACGTGTTTCCACGCATTTGCAAACAGAGTAGACCCAGATCAGACGGCTCCTAGAGGAGCCGTCTGATCAGGGTCTGTTCTGTTTGCTAATAAAATTTGATAGATCTGTTTATTTACTTTCTAAAATGTCTACAATGTTCCACTTTCCATATTTCTTTATAACTATTTTGTTAATGAATATTCAGTAGGTATTGAAGTTTGGCCTAAATACAGAACAGGGACAGGGTTAACTTATCTCGGAGCTTTTTGCATGACTTTCACCCTGCATTAAGCAGCCATCTGCCAAAATGTATCTAGTTGTTTCTCAACTATAAATCCGGTTTAGAGGGGTTCTACTGTACATTCATTAATTCTTGCATAAATATTCATAAGGTAAAGGGCTAATCCTTACCATGATGACAAAAATGGTGTTCGCTTCAACTCCGATAGTTTGAAAAATTGTTTTTTTTTATTTACGTCAGATTTATTCAACAAGTGTCAAACAGATTGGATCCTGATGAGACGACGAGTTACTTGGCATCTCAACTTGAGCGAATCTGCTTTCAAATGCCTCCCATGTCATGCTTATTATGATAAATGCAAACCGATTTAACCCTTACAAGGCTGACTTTTCAAATGGACTAGTCCAAAATTCAAACAGGGAAAGCTTATGGTGAATAGTTAGGGATTCTTCTGAAGAAAAGTGTAACATGACAAGCAGTGCAGACCCTGATGAGAGGGCTTCCTTAGGAGCCCTCTCATCTGGGTCTACACTGTTTGCAAAGGCCATAACTCGTGTCCCGCACAGTAACGGTTAACATTGCCTCACTGTGCAAAAATAATGTCTGATCAGATTTGGACCATGTGCAATTTTGAGTTTTTAACCCTTTCCCTGTTCTATATTTATGTAAGAAATAATTACATCATGCATATTTATTAGCTGGATGTTTATAATGTAAACCTTTAAAGGATTTGTTTGCATGGACAGAAACTATAGAATCAGATCTATATCACGTCAAACGCAAACAGAGCAGACCCTGATCAGACGGCCCCTATAGGAGCCTTCTGATCAGGGTATACTCTGTTTGCAATGCGTGAAAACACGTTTATATGAAAGAAGGGTTAAGCTTTTAGAAAACACGTAAACCTTAAATGTTGTTGTCCTGATCTGTATTTCAATCCCTCTTGCCTAATGAATATTCTTGGAAGAAGCGATGACTACAAATATAAATTAGCTGATAATGCTCTATTTATCACAATGGCTTCAAAAAGTGACTTTGAATAAATCTACTAAAAAGGGAGCGTTTATTAGAAAAGGAACACATTAGAATTGTGTAGTTTTGAAACCATTGCGATAAATAGAGCAGTTGCTCCTATGGAGCAATTGATCTATTTATCACAATGATTTCAAAAAGTTACTTTTATAGAGGCGTTAATATCAGGGAATGGGTTGAATGGTCCCTATAGAGGGAATTGCTGTAGTTACAGCTGGCAAATTTTGTAGGCAAACGACGTTTAACATAGCAGGTTTTAATTAGTTGACATTTTCAACAGGTCTGTGGGGTTAACTTTGTGATAGTGCACTTTTTATTCATTGTCCGTGTTGACGCCCCGTGTTTGTCTTGTCGACCAATCTTGTTCACAGACGTTGTACCTCAGGGCGTCAAAATGTCGTCTGCAGCATAAATATCGTCTGATTATTTACCTATAAATATAAACCGGGTCGGTGATTTTAAATAATTACAACATGTCTAGCAAAACGTTTGAATAAAAGTCAGGCGCAAATAGTTTGGACGCTTGATCTGGGTACAAATCTTATCCAAACGCCATCAATAAGTTCGTTTTGGGTTACACAGTAAAACCGCGCTAAACCGGACGTTCAAATTAGTATAAATATCGGTCATGGAGACAGGTGACAACTAAATGCAGGGTGAAAGTCATGCAGAGAGCTCCTAGAGGAACTTTCTGCATGATTTTCTCCGTTTATTAAGAAGCCATCTGCCTAAAGTATCTAAATTATTTCCTACTATAATCCCGGTTTAGAGGTGTTTTACTGTACAAGAGGTAATGGTATACAGCTTTGTGGTTTGTCAACAAGTGCTCACGGTTTTGTGGTGCCAACTACCACAGTTTTATTGTGATGATGAAGGTCTGCTTTGAGTAGTTTGTTGTTGTGTGTGTTGGCGTCCTTGCCAATAACTGAACCTAAACATACCGTATCCTTGAGAACAGAATAAGGGCCTTGATGGTCGGTTTAACTGTTCCTCATAAAATGCTATGCCTTGAGAAAAAATAAGGGCCTTGACGACCAACGTAATGTTCTTCATAGAAGCTATGCCTTTTTTTGTCTTGTGTCTTTTTTCTTGGCCATTTTATTTGTAAAACTTCTAGCTACAGTAGAACCCCTTTAATGCGACCACTTAATGAATAAACATTTCTGCCTTTAAAAAAAACGCTTTCTGCATAACTTGCATCCTGCATTAAGCTACCACCTGCCTCTGCCACCCAGAATTATGCCCATGTTTGGTGGTCGCATTAGAGGGGGTTTACTGTACATAGTAATAATTATAGTTTTGAATGAAAACAAGATGCTTAATCAGGTGTTTATAGTTGAACGAATGTCCAATCTCATTACAATACTCATACCAATAGTTAATACTGAACTGAATAAGCACTTAATCATAGTTTCCACAATTTGTTTTCAATAATTGTTTGTCAAAACTAAATGTAATTTCAACAAATGATCACCGTTGTATTGATATCACATGTTTCAAGGGGATTTGTCTGATCTCGGTCTGCAAACAGAGCATACCCTGACCAAACAGCTCGTACAGGAGTTGTCTGATCTGAGGCAGATTCAAAACTGTTTCAAACTCAAACTACACTAGAACTTTTATTGATTTAACTTAGGATAAAAGCATATGGTTAATTTATACTGGGAAAAGTTAATACAGAAAGTTCCATCTGCAGCTTACTGCTTTATCCCTAATCTGTCTTACATGTAATCCTTTTCTTCATATAAACGCTTTTACCCGCCTTTGCAAACAGAGTAAACATTGATCAGTGGGCTCCTATAGGAGCCGTCTAATAAGGGTATGCTCTGTTTGCTTATGGAATATTATATAAATCTTGTTCTACAGTTACATGTACTTCCATGGTCCAAATTAATAATACTAATACTGTTCAACTTTTAGGATAATTGATATTGGTACAGTCAATATTTCTTACCCTAGTATTCACACGGGAAATGATTAAACATTTAATTCATTTAAACGCATTTGTAACCAGAGTAGACCCAGATTAGACAGCTCCTATAGGAGCCGTCTGATCAGGATCTGATCTGTTTGTTAATGGAATAGGATAGTTCTGCTTCTTTACTTTCTGAAATGGCTACAATATTCTATCTTCCATATTTCATTATACAGTAAAACCTCTCTATAACGACCCCTAAATTGTGTTGATTAGTTGGTATTTTGGGCAGGTGGTTGCTTAAAGCAAGGTGAAAGTAAAACAGAACGCTCCTATAGGAGTGTTCTGTTTACTTTCACCTTGCTTTAAGCATCCATCTGCCTTTAACACAAACTACTGTAATTTAGTGGCCGTTATAGAGAGGTTTTACTGTAGCTATTTTGTCTATAAGTAAGTATTGAATTTTGGAATTGCTATAGAACAGAGGAACAGTTAAGCTACTACATGCGTTTAATACCCAGAAATAGATTTTTATGATCGCTTTAGACATGGTTTACTGTATAATGCACGTGATTGAGGTACATTGTTTTCTACAGAGAGGAATCGAAAATCCTAATTGCTCTACATATTCGGCCAGACAAACTTAGGTAAATTGTGCAGACCCAGATCAAGCAGCTTCTGAAGGCTCAGCTTGTACAGGGCCTACACTATAAGCTACTTTATCAGTCTAATTTAAAGATATCAAAATGGCGCCAAATGTACTTATTCAGCTTTACAAACCAATGGAGAGAGGATATTTGGTGTCCGATTACTTAGAGTAATTAGTGTCAGAGTTTACGGTTGGATAACAAACAGCGCTTACAATCTAACCCTTTTCTAGCTGTGGAAACATATGTCTGCTAAATTTGGATCTGGTGCGATTTGGACTACAGAAGAGCCTGTCCTAAGCGACCATTCATTTATTGAACAAAGGAGTCTACACAAGCAGATGGTTACTTAATGAAGGTCATAACTAATATCCTATAGGAGTTTTCTGAATTACTTTTGACATGCATTAAGCTACCACATGCCTTACAGACCCATACTTAGAGCTCTTTCTGATGGCAGTTTAACCCTTCGCTTGCTATTCACGTCAATATACCTACCTGTAAATAGTGAAGACCCAGATGAGACAGCTCCTGCAGGAGCTGTCTCATCAGGGTCTGCACTATTTACAAGTTGATTGTGAAACCAGTCTACTCCACAGCAGTGATTGCACAGCTAAATACTTGTACACAGTGAATGTATATGTAATTATACACCAGGGCATGGGTAAAGAAGGAGACATGTATTTTAAAATTCAGCAAGAGACGGGTTAAGACAAGTTCTGCTGTACTTCTGCTTCGACGATGCTTTTGAGAAACCGCTGACCGAGTGCCACATAACACGGATCCTGGCAAGACACTAAGTTACTCGGCGTCTCATCTGTATCCAGGCCGTTTGTCAATGCGTGTTAATATCAAAGACAATAAAGACAGCAGTGATCTGCCAATTACCGGACAATGACAAAAAAGACAGCAGTGATCTGTCAATTACAGAACAAAGACAATAAAGACAGTAGTGAGCCGTTGTACCTAAATGATACTGTATACATACCGGTGTTTCCGTATCTGTTTTATTTGCAGGTTCATGTTAGATTGATCCAAGATGTCCTTCCAGAGAGAGTTTAATGGTAAGAAAAAATGTTTCTACTTATATGTACATCGGTATTTAGCATTCTGACTCATACCTCTTGTTTTGATAATCTTGTTTTCTGGGGTATGGCCGATAACTCTAATTCAATATCTGAATATATTATACAAAATCAAACTCTTCATTATCATTTCCAGATAATCTATTTACAATTTGAATATCTCATTCTCATTATTCATACATGTTACACTTCAAATAATACTGTTTGGACCACTTTGTGAAGATTTCCCTCAACAACTTGTAGTAAAAACTCGACACTTCGAAATTGTAGCAACGAAGAATCTAAATGCAGGATGAAAGTCATGCAGAAAGCTCCTAGAGGAGCTTTCTGCACGACTTTAACTCTACTTTAAGCTGCTACCTGACCAATAATGATACTTATTTTAACTTTTAGTGGTTTAACTATCAGGTTTTTAACTGTACGCCTATCGCAAACCGCATACATGTAAATCAATAATTACGATTAACATCGCAACTTCTAATTTCTTATTCTAGAACAAATCGCAAACACATATAGAATCAGTGGGATCTCATCCGGGAACCAGTAGGAACACGATTAAAGTAAAACCGGGAACCAATAGGAACACGATTAAAGTAAAACGCACACTAATTCGCTTAGCCCATTCCATCATTTTGACGCTCTTTTGACGCCTCTGTAAAAGCACTTTTTGAAACCTTTTTGATCATTAGAGCATTTGCTCCATAGGAGCAACTGCTCTATTTATCACAACAGTTTTAGAACAACACAATTCTAAAATGTTGCTTTCCCTATAAAATGCATATCCTTTTCATAGAGGTTAGATCTAAAATAGTCAGCGAGGGAATAGGTTAAATCTCGGGCGAAAACTATTAACGACGACGTCGCTACCTTAGCATCAAATTTCAAATTTCAGTATTTTAACGAATATTCATGTACAAAACAGTTATAATGAAATATGGAAGGTGTAACATTGTAGCCATTTTAGAAAGTAAAGAAACCGATCTATAAAATTCTATTGGCAAACAGAGCATGTCCTATAGGAGCCGTCTGATCTGGGTCTACTCTGTTTGCAAATGCGTGATTCAATAATAGTTCAGTTTTACCTGCGGATAAATTCAATTTCTTAGCCGGTTGTTCGTATCCATAGACATTCAAATAGCGTCGCAAAATTCGTTCAATGTCTAAAGGTTGACACTAATAAGTGAAGCAGTTGATATACCTTGAGTACCTGACGACGTAAATTGACAAATACATTGTTTTTGAGTTTTTTTGTTTGTTTGTCTCTAAACCGTCTTACAATACATGGAAATGGCATTTAATAAAACACAAATTGCAATTTTTGCAAGAAAAAACTGCATCATGTACATTAATTATATGAATTTCATAATGTCACATGGAAGATTTTGAAAGGAAATTTTTCATGGAATATACTACATCTATACAATTCCATAAACTCACAGAGAGCATGCACTGCTCAGATGGGATCTACAGAAACCGTTAGATCTGGATCTTCTCTGCTTGCAAAGGCGTCCAAAGATATCTCTATCAGATTCAATGAATCCCGTTCAGAATCGGCGAATTTTAGTCAGTTAAAAATGTCTTGCGAAACTATAAAGTGCTTACATGCACATATCTTCAAAACGCACACATGTGACCCTAATCTGACCTTAAATTGTGTCCGATTCAACAAAATGGTGAGTTGTATGTAAATTTGAGGATAGACCTGACTTATGATAGAGTTTTGTGACGGAGTATTATCCAGGCAACAAAGTAACGTACACAAGAATACCACGTCACGGGTGAATGTTTGATAACATATTTGCAAACAGGCTGGATCCTGATTAGACGCCAAGTAACTCGACGTCTCATTAGCAGAACGACAGATAAACATGCGTACTCAGATACTGAAATTGTCATTTCTCTACTAAACCCAATGTTGTGACCACTCTTTAGAATCGTTTCGAAGGTCACAACATAGGGTTTTGTGGAGAATTAAAGGAGGTTTTTTTTTTTTTAAATTACGCATTTTATCTAGACATCTGCATTAGGATATTAACTGTCAGTTATTCTTTTTGCATATTTGTGAGAAAAAAAAAATGGATATTCATATTTCTTAAAATGTAGTGGATAAAAATTTGTACAGGCAAATATTTTGTTCAGCTAGCCAAAGGTAGACTAAATGTTCGTAGTCAGTTATTAAACAAACACCAGCATACGCTACATACTAGTAACTAGTCTGACCCTATATTTGTACTTCAACCGAGGGAACTTGGTATTGTCCCTGGTCAAATATGAAATTGCAACCACAAGCAGCGGTGCCGAACTGAATATGCGATCAAATCACACTAGACCACGCTTAACGGATGGAAAATATATCAGCTCTCCAATTCAGTATTAACAGTTGAACTTCTATATCTCGAGCTTCAAGGGACCGTGTAAAATCACCTCGAGATAACAGATATTCGAGTCAGCCTATTTATAATCTGACCAGTTTCTCAGCTTAATGCTGGTCCAAAGTAATGCTGAAAGCCCATATAGGTACTTTCAGCATTACTTTCGATCAGCATTAAACTGTCGCATGTGTTTCTAGATATGCGTAATAATATATTTCAGAACAATTCCGTTTTGTAAAGTTTGGAAAGTCTGAATTTTGAGTTGTCTCGTGGTTCGAGTTATTCAAGTTCAAGATATCGAAGTCCAAACTGTATATTGTAAATCCATTTGTTTCCAAAATGTCTGTATATGGAAGTTTTCAATTCAACGGTGCTCAGTATGATTTACCATATACGTATACATACATTTAAATGTCCTTAACTCAATGTTTTAGCGAAGAAGAATCCAGAACCTTTCAGGCAGGTAGCTGCTTAATGCAGGGTGAAAGTCACACAGAAAGCTCCTATCTGTCTTATCTGGGTCTACCCTGTTTGTAAAGGCGTAAACATGCGTTTATATGAGGGAATTGGTTAACCTCTGATTCCGTTCGTCGACCTCTTCTATAGCTTTCATTTTGTACGTTTTCCAAATCCGTTGAACAAAATGTACAAATTTGCTTCAAAATGAGGCGAATGATAACTTCCACGTAAACAAATGCCAGTTTATGCATAGTACACCCTGATATGTACTGAAAAACCACAAGAAGAATTCATAGGGAAGGGCCTTACACTCAGCAAAACTGCTAAACCGTCACTTTCAACTTTCGATTTTAAAGAGAACAGTACTTCACACATCTTCAAGTTTTCAACACATAGTCCATACCATATTGTCTACCGATTTACATAAATTTAATTGTTGTCTAATATATAGGGAAGTGAATCCCGAATGCTGGCCTTAAACCGGTTTTTCTGCATGTGGTCCCGTGCAAATCGTCTAAACAATTGTTGCACTCCTTTACAATATGATAAAGCACAAGGTGATGCTTAAGCAGTTTTGTACAGTCTAGCGGGATAAAAGTATAGATGTAGGAGAGGAGAAGCTTGATACAAAGACAAACTAAATGCAAAAACGGATGTTTCGTGTTTATTGCAATTGTATAACTTCAATTCGGTAAAAATAAGTTAGGTAGAAAGAACATCTAAACGACGAAAAATGGTTTTCAAAATATTTATTAACCCTTTCCCTCATACAAGCGTCTTTTTAAGCATTTGCAAACAGAGTAAACCCAGATCAGACGGCTCCTAGAGAATTTGATAAATCTGTTTCTTTGCTTTCTAAAATGTCTGCAATGTTCCAAGTTCCATATTTCTTTATAACTATTTTGTTAATGAATATTCAGTAGGTATTGAAATTTGGACTAAATTAGAACAGGGAAATGTATGAATGCATGAAGACAAAGTTATGATTACACTGCTAACCTTGGATCATTGGCCACAGACAGTTTCGTCGACTGTCAGCCGTCTTGGTCACTGATATTGACGTATTCATTAAATGGGAATTCAATTTCAGATAAGAGTTTGTTATATAATGTTATATAATGTCATCTGCATGATACGCTTTAAGAGTTTCAGGATTTTATATATCTGACATATTCACATAGAAATAGGAGCTAACCCTTTACTCCATGCATATTTATATAAATAAATGAGATCAAGAATATTGATTAGATTTAGTATTATAATAGCACATGGGTACAGGAATTTGTGACCATAACAGAAACCGTAGAATCATATCCTTATTATATCATAAGCAAACAGAGCAGACCCACATCAGACAGCTGCTACAGGAGTCACCTGGTCTTGGTCTAACCCGTTTACAAAGGCGTAGAAAGGCGTCTTTATGGAAGTTCTATAATTAATGTTCAACTATAAGTGTGTATTAATTCAGTAAAACATTCAAAGCTTAAACAAACATATATCATCACATTGAACTCTAATGTTGACAATGCATTATGTATTAATGAGCTTTGCCTATACAGATGTGACAGAATAAAAAAACCAAATGAACAAATATTGACATGAAATGATAGTTTACCTTTTCCTAAAAAGTACAGTTAAGTAATTGCCAGCCTAATAGTACGCTGTAAGCCTAATAATACGTTTACTTATTATCCCTTTCCCTCATATAAACGAGTGTTCACGCATTTGCAAACAGAGTAGACCCAGATCAGACGGCTCCTATAAACATTGATATATCTGTTTCTTTACGTTCTACAATGGCTACAATGTTTGGCCTTCCATATTCCATTAAAACTATTATAACTATATATTTTGTCCATGAATATTGATTGGGTATCAAAGTATGGAACAAGCACAGAACAGGGAAAGAGTTATCACTGTTATCAAACCCATTGACCAAAAATGATATGCCGCTCGTCAAAGCCAGGTCATACAATTTAGTTGACTCGTTTGTTAAAAATGATAAAACCTCGTGTAAGACATTATCTCTATATTTATCACTTTCAAATTGCCTTAAGCTGCTACCTGTCTGAAATCAAGCAGTGGTACTGATTTAAATATCCTGTTTAGGGGGGGGGGGGGGGGGGGGGTTGCTGTACAGTAAAACTCTTCTAAATCGGAATTCTAGTAAATAACATTTAAAATCATTTTAGGCAGGTGCCTACTGATGGCATGTTGAACGTCATGTAGAAAGTTCGAACTGTCCGACAGATCGGCATTGATTCTGATTTAAACGTCCGATTCAGAATAAATTATGTTTTCTTATTTTGTTTCTAAATTGCAGGCGCTTGTGAACCAATCAAAATACTTAATTGTGATTCTTCCATATATTACCCTGACCCTTGTGATTGTGCAGTATATTACCGATGTATTAACAATGGGATAATTAACACCACCTGCGCAGAGGACACTCTGTGGGACATTCAAAGGAATAGTTGTATCCACCAAAACGACATTCTCTTGAGGGATAACTGCACTCACCCCTGGTCCAGGTGCAATGTCTCTGGTAAGTTTCTAATTCAGAAGCCTTATATATTATGTCATAACAAATTTGCTTCATCGGAACCAGTTATAATTATTCAGCAGGTTAAACGTCGAATGATGCATGCACCAACAGCTGGCAAAATATTAATAGCAGTCGTATAATATGAGTTCGTAATGTATATGTTACAGTAGAAATTGCGATTCAGGACAATCGTCGATTCTTTTAGGACAGATTGCGATTGCAATCTCTCCTAGGACAAACTCCGATCCTCTTTTTAAATCAAACACAATTATGTTTTATCTCTCATGTTTTGAATATAGACTTGTGATCTTAAAATAATATATTCTTCCTGTAGAATTCTAGATTTTCTTTGTAGAGTTAAAGTGACATGTATGACACTAATAATAAATTCTTCTAGTAGAATTGTACATTTTCCTAACAGAATTAAAGTGTCATATCTAAAACTAATAATTTAAATTCTTCCAGTAGAATTGTAAATTTTCATGATAGAATTACAGTTTGTTCTTGGACAGACTTTGATTGGAATCTGTAATAGTAGAATTGTTGATTGTCCTTACAATGTATTAGGATCAGAGTCTGTCCTAGGAGAGATTGTGATCGCAATTTGTCCTAGGAGAATCGACGATTGTCCAGAATCGCAATTTCTACTGTACACTTAATGGAAATTCCTTATAGACATTGCTGACCTGCAAAATCTATATAAACCATGTATATATAGATGTTGTTTTAAATATTGCCGCATATGGACTTTGTTTTAAGTAGACAATGTTTACATGAAGGTTGAAATGTAGACTATGAAAACAAGTACAGTAAAAACTCCATACTGCCAAATTTTAGTAATGAAGAACTTGTCTTTGTAGGCAGGTGGCTGCTTAATGCAGGGTCAGTGTCGTGCAGAAGGCTCCTCTATGAGCTTGCTGCATGACTTGCACCTTGCATTAAGCTACCATCTGTGTAAAACATCAATAATGGTACGTATTTGAGTGTTCGTAGTATCGAGATTTTACTGTATTTGTGTTAGAAATGGTTCACTACAAAATATTAAAATTCCTTATACACATTCCTCTTGAAATGATATGCTGGTCGGATATTAGATAAGTTTGTTTTTCACTTGTTGACTCGATATTTACAAGTCGAATACTTAGAGCAAACAAATTTCACCTTCACGCGTGTTTACCTTTTGTCACTGACAGTTTGGATCTAGACGAGTCGTCGAGAAACTCGGCAAGTGCCCTTTATCAAAGGATTGGGAAGAAACTTGAAATATACTATCTGAATTTGCTTGAAACTGAGAAGAGTTGTTATAGTTTTGTGTGGAACCATCGAGAAACATGTTTCATTTGTCTTTATAGAACATAGACAGTCAGTTTTACAAGCAATTTGCACAAATACCACAATAGCGACATCAACTCTGCCATCAACTACAGTGGGACAGCCAAAAGAGGTTGACGGGGGCGGTATAAATCCCGGACTTGTTGTAGGGCTGATAGTCGCCGGCGCAGTTCTGGCTGTCATAGTCATAGCAGTTATATTTATATATCTGAGACGACGAAACAAAACAAAGTAGGTTTACACTTTTTTCAGAATTAAAAAACCGACAATCTCCTCGTATATGTTCTAGCAGAGACCAGTTCATTTCTAAAAGTTAAGTAACTATGATAATTTCAAAATGACCTCTAAAGTAATGGTTTAGTCTGCTCATGCAGCAGTTGTTCGTATGAAGTGTATTTCACAAATTTTCAAATATCACGATTTTTTGTTTGAATATGTTTTTATCAGTTCTTCACGTAATATGTGGCATATAGTACGTCCTGAAGGTTTCGCATATGTTTTGTATTGAAATGGTGTCCATACAGAAACTGTGGCTATATAATTCTATAAACAAACAGGGCAAATCCTGCTCCGGCGGTTCCTATAGGAACCGTCTGATCTGGGTCTACTCTGTTTTCATGTGCGTGAAAACGCATCTCTGTTTGGTAAAGGATTTAGTTTGCAGAACGTTTCGTGCACAAGTTTATATGCCACCAACATCAGTATCTTTGAGAACCAAAGTACAGTAAAAACTCTCTTAACCGGAATTCTAGTAGAGAAGAATTTAGATATTTTAGGCAGGTGACTGCTTAATGCAGGGTGAAGGTCATGCAGAAAGCTCCTCTAGGAGCTTTCTGCATGACTCCCACCCTGTATTAAGCTGTCACCTGTCTCCAAGACCGATATTTATACTAAATTTAACGGTCGGTTAAGAGAGGTTTTATTGCAATAGAAATGTTACATAAAGTAGATGCATTAAAATTTGAATTTGCATTAGGGAAGTGTTTGCCTTCACATTTTCACGTACATGTTTATGTAAGTGACTACAATAATCACTGACAGCAGGAAATATCTATTGCTTAGCGTTACAATTTCAATTTGTTTTAATACTTCCGTGGCATTATCTTGCTGTCAGCTAAAAGATGAATATATTTATTAAATGTCTAGCACAAATGACCAGGAATTTCGAATTGCAAATCTGTTATAGTAATATGTATGAACAGTGGTACCCATCTAAAGCGACCACTTAAATGATAAAAACGGATGTCTTCTAAAAGTATGTGGCTGTTTCATGTAGGGCGAACGTAATGCATGACGTTCCTATAAAAAAAGTGTAACTTTATTCTTGCATTAAGTTACCACATGCCTCTCCGGGCCAGACTTATACATGTTTATGTGGCCGCATTAGAGGAGGTTTACTGTACAGTAGTAACGTTCTGTATAGTAGCAGTCTAATCGTGATAACTCGGATCTCGATTTCTCGTAATGACGGGATACCTCGTAAGTATTACGAAGTCCCGGTACACTGCCTATTGTTTTCTATATACAAAAAATGCAATTATTGGGAAATGTAAAACTCGGAAAATTCGAGTATTCGGATGTGTAGATAGGTCCCTACCTTTATTAATCCCATTGTTTATGTCGTGATAACTCGGATCCGTGTACTTTTGACCTGCATTAAGCTACCATCTGCCTTACAGACCCATAATTAGATCTCCATTTGATGGCCACTTGAGATGGGCTCTACTGTATTTGCAAAGGTTGAACAGGGACATATCTACTACCCTCGTTCCTTTGGAACTGCAATGTTAAAAAGTCTTATTTCGGACGCTGGAGTTTTGAAATTTGTTTGTGATCAATTTAAATCGCGCACATTTAAAAACTCTTGGTATGATATGGATGTACATATTTAACCCGTTCCCTTATATAAACGTGTTTTTAAACATCTGCGAACAGAGCTGACCAAAATCAGACGGCTCCCATATGAGCCGTCCGGTCAGGATCTGCTCTGTTTGCTAATGGAGTTTGAGTTTGAATTGGTGTCTTTAGTTTCTAAAATGGCTACAACAATTCACCGTCTGTATTTCATTATAACTATTTTGTCCATGACTATTCAGGTATTGAAGTTTGTAATAAACATAGATCAGGGAAAGTGTTAAATCAGAACATAAACTCGTTTGCCATTTTTCTGATAAAGGCACTATTTAAAGTTTTGCAAATACGCCAGACCCATATCAGAAGTCTATGTAGCTCCTGTAAGCGCCGTTTGATCAGAGTCTGCTCTGTTTGTTTATGGATCTGGTAGACATGATTCAATATTTTCTGCAACGGCCAAACTGACATGTTTTCATAATTATGCTATTATAAAAATAAGCTAATAAATAGCCATACAGTCATTATTTCTTACATGAATATTCATGAGTACAGGGTTCTGGTCTTTTATTAACCTTTTCCCTGTTCTATGTTTAGTCCAAATTTCAATACCTAATGAATATTCATAAACAAAATAGTTATAATGAAATATGGTAGGTGGAACATTGTAGCCATTTTAGAAACAAAAGAAACAAATCTATCAAATTTTATTAGCAAATAGAGCAGATCCTGATCAGACGGCTCCTATAGGAGCCGTCTGATCTGGATCTACTCTATTTGCTAATGCTTGAAAACACGTTTTACATGAGGGAAAGGGTTTTTTCCTCCTGCTCATGAATTTTCATATAAGAAATGATGACTATGGATGTTTATTAACTGATCTTTGAACATGACACTTTCTGTAGAATGCGAACAGAGCAAATCCTGATTCGCAAATGTGTTATGGGATAAATCACACCCAATGAGTAAGGGTTAAATAAGACGATGGATTCCCGCTAACATGCGAACCCGTGGTCATAATGCCACAATGCCTTAATAATATTGATAATAATAATAAAAAAACAACAACAGCTACCGTCATTGTCTGTCATTGATATACACCAGGTAATGGGTTAACCCTTTCCCTGTTGAATATTCATGTAAGAAATAATGAGATCATGGATATTTATTCGCTGCTTTTTATAACGGTATATGTACACACGATATTTTAGTATTGGTTGGAAGGGTTGAGTCAGTTCTGTTATACATGTAACTCAATACAGAGCAGACGTTGGTCAGACGGCTCTTACACGGGTCCTCTGATCTAGGTCTACACTATACGCAAAGGCGTGAAAAAACGTTTACATAAAGGAAATGTTGAAATACAGTAAAACCTCTCTATAACGGCCACTAAATTGTGTTAATTACTTGGTATTTAGGGCAAGTGGCTGCTTAAAGCAAGGTGAAAGTAAAACAGAACGCTCCTATAGGAGCGTTCTGTTTTACTTTCACCTTGCTTTAAGCAGCCACCTGCCTTTAACACAAAATAATTGATATAATTTAGTGGCCGTTATAGAGAGGTTTTACTGTACATATAATATTAGGAAAAGGCACCCATTAGTGTCCTATAGGAGCGTTCTGTTTTGTTTTCACATTGCTTTAAGCAGCCACCTGCCTTTAACACATAACAATTGACGTAATTTAGTGGCCGTTATAGAGAGGTTTTACTGTATATATAATATTAGGAAAAGGCACCCATTATGAATTTATTATTTTTATTTAAAATTATTGTTATCATGACATTGATAATTATTATTTTGTAAGCATATATGTAGATACATGTAAACTTAGTTAGACGTAATATTGGATATATGTATTTTCAGGACAAAGAAAAGGCAAGGCACAGTAGCCCACAATCCTGAGTACTTTGAGGGCGGGAACGAACAGGATCCATACGACTTCATTAATGACACACACATGGTGAGAACTGATTGGTTCAATAATACATTATCAAGCAATACTGTTATTTTGATGGTTAATATCGGTTTCGTGACAATCACTACTACTACTACTACTACTACTACTACTACTACTACTACTACTACTGCTGATGCTGCTGCTACTACTACTACTACTACTACTACTACTACTACTACTACTACACTACTACTACAACTACTACTACTACTACTACTACTACTACTACTACTACTACTACTACTACTTCTACTACTTCTACTACAACAACAACAACAACTACTACATGTACTACTACTTTTACTACTACAACCATTACTTCTACTACTACTACTACTACTGGTTCTAATACTATAACTTCTGCTGCTGCAGCTACTACAACTACTACTACTGTTGCTTCTTCTTATTCTCACCACAGACACATCCTTGTGCACATATCCCTAGGAACATTAGAGAAGCTGGTTATCTGACAAACTATGTTTGTCCCTATGATAAATGTGATAGGTCAATTAGAGAGTTGCACATTATGAAACTAATTAATCTCACAGCTAGGCATAGCGAACATTCAGAACATTGGGGTCAAAACTAGTACTGTTTTTGTACCAATACGGCTGTCCTATTTCAACATTTAAACCCTTTACCTGATGAATATTAATGTAAATGACATCAATAATATTTATCAGTCTATTTCTAATATTGTGAGCCTTAAACAAGGGGAGTTATAACCATGATAGAAACTGTAAAATCAAATCTATATAAATCCATAAGCAAAAAGAGTAGACCCTGATCAAATGGCTCAAAGGTTTAGGACAGCTGCGGGAAAAATATTCATAGTTATGGAAATCGTTTGTACCCAAACGACATTCCGCCATGGACCCAAATCTGTTTTATATTTATACGACATGTCTTTAGTGAACGAATAAAACAAATTAAGCTGACACTTTTCTTGAGCAGACAACAAAACACTCAACGTAAAAAATGGTTGATTATAGGGTCATACAGTAGAATTATGTGAGTACCTTCACAATTAGTTTGAATACAGATCAGATACCGAGTACCTCACACGGATCCAAGCTGATATACCGTATGATGGTATGCTTTTAGAAAAATAAAAGTTTACAGTAAAACCCATCTAAACCGGATTTATAGAAGAGAAACATCTAGACACTTTTAGACAGGTAGATGCTTAATGCAGGATGAAAGTCATGCAGAAAACTCCTAGAGGAGCTTTCTACATGACTTTCGCCCTGCATTAAGCTGCCAACTGTATCCAAGACCGATAGTTATACTAAATTGAACGTGTGGCTTACAGGGGTTCTACTGTATGTATTGAAAAAGTTTACGACACAGAGCAAGTTTTGAGCGGGTGAGGGTTTTACTCACAGGGTTAAAGATTGAACTGCAAATGGCGTTGTCTAGATACCACACTATGTATTGACCCTTATCATGCTGACAAACATTATATCAAATCAAACTCTAATCTGCTACAGGTTTGCTTATTTTCGATTTTTAAAATTGTCTAGAATCTTCTGATCAAGTTCCAAACAGATTAGTTCCTGATGCGACCCTGAGTTACTCGACGTTTGACCTGGATCCAATTCGTTTGTGTTTGCGTACGTCAACCTGTCATGCTTAGCGTGTTAGGGGTTAATGCAATGCCAGTTGTCGTTTTTGTTTACTTTCCATTCACGCGTTATGAATTTTTACCTAAATGGTGATATATTATTTCTTGTTCCGTTATTCTCGACCATTTGCAAACAACCTGGATTCACATACGAGACGCCAGGTATAACTCCGCGTCTCATTAAGATAAAAGCTGTTTGACACTCGGTCAATGCTTTCCCAAAGGATGAATCGAACCGGAAGTAGTTAAAATTACACCAGATCCAAATTTGAGCAGACAGTATTTTCACAGTATGATAATAGATCGTGGACTGACTCTCAACAGCATTAGTCACCCACCTTCACACCCAATTCTACATTTTTTTAAATGGAAATACCCGGATTACCATGTTACGTCGATGACGGGTATATAGTTTATGATGTGTTTTCAACCATTAGTCTCACTTTTCAAAGGTATGGGATAATCCCAAGGGATTAAAATGAGTCTGCAAAACCTGCAACAGAATCATTCGTCAACACCAGGGGTCTCAGCTACCCGCAGATTATCAGCCAAATTGTGTCGGTGTTTCCGTCATGGCATTGCTACACAATTGTATATTTAGGTCATGAGATATCCATGTAATATTGTTTCTGTAGCTCACCGGACCTCAGTTTAAACTGTCACATAAGTGTTAGTTTATTTTCCATTTCGGCACAGATCACACATCATATTAACCCTTTCCTTCATATAGACAGACAGACAGATATTTTATTTATGTCTCACTTTTATACATGATAAAATATACACACGTGAGTAAGTAAAATGTATAGAACCACTCAAATATGAGTTATGAGAGACAGTGCAAACCTTAAACTATAACAATTAACTACAAACATAAAACCATGCAACTTGGCGCACGGTTAAAAGCGTATGCTTATAAAATACTTTAAACAATTAACTTTCATCAGCATGCTATTTAAAACGTTTTAAAATATACATGTTAATTGTATACATCATCACAGCATTATTTATAGACGTGTTTTCACGCATTTGCAAACAGAGTACTTAGACTCCTGTAGGAGCCGTCTGATCAGGGTCTGCTCTATTTGCTAATGGAATTTGAAAGGTCTGTTTTTTTAACTTTCTAAAATGGCTACATTGTTCCATATAACTATTTCATCCATGAATATTAAGTAGGTATGGGATTTTGGAATAAACAGGGAAAGGGTTAGCTCAGACTGCCATCTGACTCTACAGTTTCTGCCATGTCCAAAAACTGTTGTGTGTTTATATACCATTATAAAATCAGTTGATAAATACTCATGGTAACAATGCTTTTTACATTAATAGCCTATACATGAGGTAAAGAGTTAAAAGAAATGAAAGATTGTCTTCTTTTACTTTTAATGCTTTCCTCCATATAAACGCATGTTTCACGACATTGCAAACAGAGAAACCCCAGATCAGATGGCTCCTGTAGGATCTACAGGGTCTGCTCTATTTGCATATGAAGTTATAATAGATCTGACACTACAGGTTCTGCCAATACTAGATAAGTACATGTACATATTTTTTTATGTCATCATAAAAAATCTGCAAATAGATACACAATGTCATTATATTTTATCTGAATATTCAAAAGGGAAAATGTAAACTTGGAATTGTAAACTTGGAATTGTAAACTTGGAAGAAATTTACCACCGAAGAAAATACATATATCAAAACTGAATGACATAAAGTTGGGATAATAGTCGGCATCCTACATTTACCATTGTTTTGACTTAAAATGATATCCGGTAAAACGTGTTTCCTCATTTTCAATCTTTTGAATGAAACTACTGAGCGCGTGTCAAACAGCTCGGTCCCTGATACATGTAAGCTATTCTGCATCTCATCTTGATCCAATCTGTTTGCCACTAAGGTCGAGTTCACTTATCAAATGCGGTAGAAGCCATCAAAACCGGAATTCTAATGCAACATTTTTGTAACACGCATTCTGATTGGTCCACGTGACAAAATTTGAAGCATATAAACCACCGATATACTGTCGGAAAAATGAATATACTGTCGGAAACCGAATCACTAGAAAATTTACTACGAAATATTCATACGCGCATTCATAGTAAAATTGAATGAATGGGTCTGAATGAACGAAGACACTGGCTGAGTGAAATGTCAAATGTTTTCAATTTGCTTGGGTTTTTTCAACACACTTTATGGTTGTAGTCAATGTGAGTCTGGCGATTCTACTTAAATATCTATCGCAAAGTCCCACAAGTTGATCCGGAGTCCATTTATTTCACATGTTGATCTAATTCACTGTCCTTGAACAAACGTTTCTCTTCCTCTATTCTGTTTTTAGGTGTATGTGGCACCTGCACCCTGTAAATATAAGATTTAAGGTATATAACCATGTAGCTGTGAGATTTATATCCATGCTGAAACTATTTAAGAAGGACCTAACAACACTTAAATATTACCAACCGATCACAGACAATGATCTGAAAACACTAAAAAACTCAGGTTTCCTCTCTGCCATAAATCACAAATCTTTCCAAAGAAAAGTGGTTTGACATAACCTTGAATTTCTCTCTTCGTGGCATACATAGAAAACCTAAGATCTCTGACAAAAGTACAATTGATGAGTCATGCAGGAAACATGTCCTGTAAATCTCTGAAAACATACCTCATAAAACTGCACCCGTGATCGAACCATTTCATTCAGTAACCCAAACGTTCAGTCGATTATGAAGAATCATATACACATCCAGGCCTGTTGGTAAGCGTGAACGAAATGATGAAAACAATTTCTGCTGAGGCTTGTTTCGAACGTCAAAGTTTTAAAACACAAATCACTGTGTCCGAGAGACCGCAATCATGCACTAGCTGTTGGCCTATGCTGGTGTCAAAACCAGGGAAATAATGAAAACGTCCGGTCATCAGAATGAAGCCAGTGTCCGAAGCTATAATGTCGACTCGTCCGACAATCGGAAGCGGCAGTATTCTTCAATTCTTCAAGGACAGTCCCATAATGAGAATTCGCCCCACCCACTCTAGACCACTCGAGGGCTCTTTGCAAATTCCAAACATGCCTGTAGATTGTCGCTCCTGATAATTTCCATTTGCACATACACTTGACCTATACACCAATCAGCCAAAGTGTCTTGAACATGCAACCAGTTCCACATTGCAAACAATTTAAAAATAAATAATTCCGTTGTCCATGTGCAAACTTATTGTGGAATTTCGAGCAATGTCGAGGTCAAATTTGATTCATCTTTCGTAGTTTTGAGGGGACCTACCGTCAGAAATTCAAAGGACCATGACTTAACGGTTTTCATTTGTGAAAATCAAAGTATCAAGTGAAAACACCAGTTCTTGGTATATTAAATATAAGCACAATTGCTAGGTTCCGGGAGAACTATTTTCTATATGCATAATGCGGAGATACGCGGTGTTTCATGACGTCATGTTATGACGACAGAGAGAAAATATCAAAGGACTTAAAGTATTGTTTGTTTTTTACCATCTGGATCTATGGTTTCATTAGAATAGGGATAACCGTTGCGTATTTGAAGATTTGCAGCAGTATATCGGTGGTTTATATGTCGCAAATAATCGTTTTACATGCTCCGCTAACGCGTCGCATGTAAAACTAAATTTGCGACATATAAACCACCGATATACTGCTGCAAATCTTCAAATACGCAACGGTTGTCCCCTAATTGTAACTTATTCTAACGTTTTCTCTAAGCGAGCAGAGCAGACCCTGATCTGGGCCGGAATTGTAACTTATTCTAACGTCTTCTCCAAGCGAGCAGATCTGGGTCAACTCTGTATATATGCAAAGGCGTGAAACTGTGTTTATATAAAGGAAAGGGTTAATAAGATTTAAAAAGACTCTAACTTGAAGTAAAGAACTCTATCGTTTAGGATGCTGTTTAATGAATGATGATATTAGCAAAAGTTTGGGTTGCTAGGGTCTGTCATAGTAATGATCGTGCGGCTGAAATTATAGTAATTATAACACAAGACGATCGCAATTGGTAGATGCGGTCGTCATGTGTTAAAACTTAAGATGTGTTGTGTATCTTTAACCCTAACTGTGCGGGCCACTAATGTCCTTTGCAAACAGTGTAAACCAAGATGAGAGGGCTCCTAGACACTTAAGTGTGTGCATGTAACACTTAAGTGCGTATATGTAAGATTTTAGTACGGATATATAACACTTAAGTACGCACATGTAACATTTCAGTGCGTATATGTAACACTTTAGTACTTACGTGTAACAATTTAGTGCGTATATATAAATATAACACTTTAGTGCATGCATGTAACACTTTAGTGCGTACATGTTATACTTATTCTGCTTTGGAATATACCAAATAAATATGTGTGTGCACACCTTTTTGTGTGTCTATTTTTTGGTATGTCTTTTACTTATTTTCGACTCGTTAACATATCTGAGAAAGTGTTGACCGGGTACCAAACAGCTTGGGTTCTGGTGACCGGGTGCCAAACAGTTTGGGTTCTGGTGAGACTACGGGTTGCTTGCTATCTCATTTGGATCCAAGTTATTTGCAAATTCAACTCAGGCTGCGCTTAGGGGGATCAATTTTCCACACAGACCGAAGTTTAGAATTGTTATAAGTTCTGATACAGATGAAACTATTTAAGGTGATAATCTCTACTTTTTGAAAATGCCTTAGAAATACATAAATCATATGTTTATATGCTGTAAAGAAGTTTATCGCAAAAAACCTTGAAGAACACAAGACTTTCACGAGTTTGATATTGACTTCCCCGATGCTATTCGCTTATTCGGGTAGTAGTTTCGTAACCGTTCGGTATTAATCGATACTACTTTGTTGTACGACAGAAATTACAAGTATGGTCTAAAACTGTTTAATTTTTAGAGGCATTTTTCGAGATTATTTTTATTTGACAACATTCATAAAAGTAATTGAACATAACAAATATCGTGTTTTATCATGACCTTGAACATGTGCGTTTATTTTAGGGACTATCACTTACGTTTTCATAGGAATATACATGTATATATTTTGTTCTCAACAGACGGATCCAACTTACCAAGGTGAATCAGCTGGTTTCCATAGCAACGGTTCTGTGGCAACATCTGCGCGCACAGGTACGTTGGAAGGGACGGCTGTATACGACAACTCCGCTACACGGGAATCGGACCCGTCTACAGGTTATACGTCCACGCTTAGCCGTCCCGAAAGCGAACAGGACGCTCCGTACACATCACTTAATCGTGATAACAACTCAAACGACATTGACGCCAATACTCCGAATATTACAAGTGATGGCGATTCTGGAGGACAAAGATTTAAGGTCCCATCAATGTACACCGACACCGTACTTGTAGGGAGCACAGCCGGACCTAGCAATGCTACCAACACTGGAACAGAAACTCCTGATTATTACACATTGACGAGAGAAGAGACATAATCTTATTTGGATTTGAATAGATTAGAATTAACCATTACAACGCTGAATTTTCAAATGAACTACAGTAAAACCTCTCTATAACGGACACTAAATTGTGTTAATTGGCTAATATATAGGGCAGGTGGCTGCTTAAAGCAAGGTGAAAGTTAAACAGAACGCTCCTATAGGAGCGTTCTGTTTTACTTTTACCTTGCTTTAAGCAGTCACCTGCATGAAACACAAAATACTTAATGCAATTTAGTGGCCGTTATGGAGAGGTTTTACTGTATTCAACCATTCAAACATGTCAAACTTATGGTTACTATATAGGGACTTTTCTGTAGAAAAGTGTAACATGATAAACAGTGCAGGCCCTGATGAGGGGCACCTCTAGAAGCCCTCTTATTTCGGTCTATACTGTTTGCAAAGGACATTAGTGACTCGTGTGTCCGCATTGTGGGAATTAACCCTTTCCCTGTTCTATGTTTATTACAAATTTCAATACCTACTGAATATTTATTAACAAATTAGTTATAAAGACATATGGAAAATGGAACATAGTAGACATTTCAGAAAGCAAAGAAACATATCTATCAAATAGCAAACGGAGCAGACCCTGATCAGAGAGGAGCCGTCTGATCTGGGTCTTTTCTGTTTGCAAATGTGTGAAACACGTTTATATGAGGGAAAGGGTTAAAGATTTAATTTGATGCAATATCCCTCTGCAAACAGAGTAGATCCTGATCAGGTGATCCATGTAGGAGCCGTCTAATCAGAGCCTGCTCTATTTGCTTATGGAAATAATATATATATGAATATGTAGTAAATAATATACATATGAATGTGCAGTTTCTGCCATGTCCAAACAAGTACAGTAAAACCTCTCTATAACGGACACTAATTCACGTTAATTATTTGGTATTTAGGGCAGGTGACCGCTTAAAGCAAGGTGAAAGTAAAACAGAACGCCCCTATAGGAGCGTTCTGTTTTAGTTTCACCTTGCTTTAAGCAGCCACCTGCCTTTAACACAAAATATTTGATGTAATTTAGTGGCCATTATAGAGAGGTTTTACTGTATGTGTTCTTGTGTCATTATAAGTATTCAGCTGCACTATACAATATCATCTAGTTAATTACCACAATGTCGTTATGTTGAATATTCATTAGGTAATGGGTTAAATAGACAAAAGTGGTATTCTAATACATATTAATAATATAAAGAACAATTTATTTACAAAATAGAAACTTCATTACATGCTATCATCACTAGTTAGAACCAGTCTACTAAACACAAACTATTTTATCTTTACAAACATCGCCTGTTAGATACATGTACATGTAATTGCATTTCATACCCACCTTACCTCACAGAATTCGGACATACCAAGGCTAACATCTAACTGATAACTTATTACCACGGTGGTTCATTGCTGCATGTGTTAGCCCTTTCCTCCATAAATACGCCTTTCTACGCCTCTGTAAAAGTTACCTGTTGAAACCATTGTGATAAATAGAGCATTTGCTCCTATAGGAGCAAATGCTCTATTTATCACGATGGTTTCAAACTACAAAATTCTAAAATTTTCTTTAATTAATGCTCCTTTTCGATAGCTTTATTCAAAGTGGTTGGATCTAAAAAATATCCTATGAGGAAAAAGGTTAATGTTTTTTTGTTGTTTTAAAATATTAATTACGAAAGTCGAACTGTTTATCAACCGAAGAGCTATGCTGTCTGATAAAGTTAGTCGATTGGCGTTTGTTGCAGCAAAGGACGGAAAGAAACACAACTCGAATATTTACAAGAGTAAAATGCCTATCTAGCGACCACTGTATAAATATACGATGTTGTTTTAACCCTTTCCTCCATGAATATTTATGTAAGAAACAATGACGTTATGAATATTAATTAGATTATTTATTATAATAGTACATGGACACACACAGTTTCTGTCATGGCAGAAAGTGTATAATCATATCTATATTATATCATAAGCAAACAGAGCAGACCCTGATCAGACGACTCTTCTAATAGCCGTCTGATCTGGGTATTCTCTGTTTGCAAAGGCGTAGAAAAGCATATTTATGGAGGAAATGGTTTAAAATAGATGATTGCTGAACACATTCCCTCATACATGTATTGACGCCTTTTGACGTCTCTGTAAAAGTCACTTTCTGAAACAACAGAAGCAAATGCTCTGTTTATCACAATGATATAAAAACTACACAATTTTAATGTTTCCCTTTTCTGTATTAAATGCTTCTTTCTAGTATATTTGTTCAAAGAGATTGGATATAAAATAGCATATGAGATAATGGGTTAATGCAAGGCGAGCGTAATTTAGAAAGCTCCTGCAGTAGCTTTCTGAATTATACTTTCACCTTGCAGTTAGCAATCACCTGCCTTTCGGACTCATACTTAGACCTCTGTTTGGTTGTATCATTTAAGGGATTAGTATGGGTGGCATTGTGCGGCGTGTGTTGCATTAGATGCAGCTGATTATATAAATACATGCACTTTGTTTGAATTCAGATCAGACGTAATGCCGTTCAGTCTCTTATCTCTTTCGCTGGCAATGTCATATCTGTGAATATGCATACATTTCGGATCCAGAAGAGACACCGGCTAACTCGATGTCTTATCAGGGTCCAACCTGTTTGTTACTGTTACTATATTGTTTAAAACAAACATAAAGAAATATAATTTAAAAAAACCAATTGCAGCAGACGAATACATTTGCAGACGACAAAATTGGTAGCGAAAGAGTTAATAAGTTTTGGATTACTCGACTAATATAAAAGGTCAGCTGATAATAGACAATATAGTTGATCCAAATGTGTCCCATGACCCAGATGTGTTCCCATGATTCAGATGTGTTCTCGTGTTTCTAACCGTTTACAAGGCCATATGACGATAAGTGACAAGAAATTTAGAATATAAATTCAAGCATGTTTAAACTTTGACCTGATGGCCATTCATGTAAGAAATAACAACTATGAATATTCATCCATTCCCTCCTAGACTAATTTTAGACTCAAATTCTTTGAATAAATCTACCGAAAAGGATCATTAACTAGAGAAAGGGAAACCACTGTGATAAATAGAGCATTTGCTCCGTTGGAGCAAATGCTCGTTTTATCACAATTGTTTCTAAAAATGACTTTTACAGAGGGGTCAAACGGCGTTAGTAGGAGGGAATGGCTTTACTTGTACACTATTATTTTAAGAAATGATGACATCATTGATATTATTGATTGTAATTGGATTTATTTATACAATGGCGCATAAAGACATGAATGTTTTGCTTAGACAAAAACTGTACAATCTGATCTATGTTATATCATAAGCAAACAGAGCAGATCCTGACCAGGCAGAACCTTGTAGGGTCGTCTGAATTAGGTCTTCTCTGTTTACAAATGCACGAAAATGCGTTTATATGAAGGAAACAGTTAACTAGCATTCTTTTTATAATGAGTTCATGAACACGAGGATGTGTAATCATGATCGAAACTGCAGAACAACATCTGTGTTACAGTGGTAAATACGCTATTCCTACCCACTTAACGCGTTTCTTACGCGTTACCTAACCGTTCGTTACCCGTTTCTTAGCCGTTTCGTTAAACGGGTTTCTAACCGTTTGTTTACGCGTTACTTAACGCGTTTCCTAAACGTTTAAGAGCCCGGATGAAAGGGGAGTAATCAAGGACGAAAGGGGGGGGGGGGGTAATCCTTGATATGGCCTTTCTCATTTACCTGTTGGACACTCCTGATATGTAAAATTAAGATCAACAGTATTTAAACTTTTAATTCTCGTTTCATTTCCATAAGATCTAGCTAGATCTAGATCTATATTAAAATATAGATCTACAGTCTCATTGCGTTCATCTATGTGTTGTAAAATGTCTTTTTTGCTACTGTACGTACAGTACCGTTGCAGATATAGTAGAAGTATTTTACAATAGATCTAGATCATATCAATCTAAACTATCTTTAAAACTAGAATTTATATTAATCTAAATTTTAGATTGGTCTAAAACGTTTGGATTTAACTTTGTGCTGAGCCATAGATCTACAATTATTCAAAACATAGTTTTCTTGTATTTTTGGAGAAGATAACAAATCATACTTTTCTATCGGTGTTTTGGTGGTGGTTGCGTCTTGCATGTGGCTTTGCCTGCTTGACTTTACTACTTTTCCATTTTAGATCATTGGGCACATTATTTGGTATTTCTGTTACGTAATAGTTCGTAACTTTGTTGATAAGAAAGCAGTGGCGTGATCACTGTCAAGACCATTGTCCCCTGCTGAGAAAATAGCTAGGGGATTTACTGACCATCTGGCAGCTTTGATAGTATATTTAGGCTGGGTAAATAATAAAGTCTTCAACTAAGACAATTTATTTTCATGCATTCATAACAATTATATAGTTAGTTGGTTTTTTTTTTAAATATTTGAATGCGGGGAACAAAAGTACTGACATTTGAAAGCAGTGTAAACACAGACAATATAGCTCCAAAATCAGGGTGTTGATCAGGGTCTTCACTAGTATTTTCATAGGCCTGATTAAAAATCATCTAGCAAATTTAAGCCTGGTAATAATGAATGGAATATACAGTTAAACAATGATGGGCCATTCCACTTTTAAATTTCGGCATACAAAGGTTTAATCTTCACAAAGTAACAAAATAATAAGAACGTTTTCATAGTTATATGTGAGCATGAAATATGCTTATTTGTTTAAAACGCTTTAGATCTACCTCATAATGATGAAAACACCTTTGAAAACAGAATAGGTTCAGATCAGATTGCTCGCGTTGAAGTCGTTTGATCTTGGGTCTGCACTATTTGCTTATCCCATTACATGCACATGGATATAACACTCTAACGCCTTTGCGAACAGAGTAAACCTAGACATGAAGGATCTTCTAGGGGCCGTCGGATCAGGGCCCACTCTGCTTATGAAATTATAATTAAATAGACATGACTATATTTTCTACAAATATCAAAAAGGCGTGTGCACTTATACCGTTGTTAAATTCAGCAAGATCTAATAAATACTTTTTTCTAACAGAAATATTCAAATGGGAAAAGGTTAAGAAATAGAATAGATCTGAATTCTGTAGTAGGTTTATTCATTCTAGATCCCAAATTTGGTGATTTACTTTGTGACAGTTTTTTATCTGAAATGTAGAAACCTAATCAAAAAGAACTAATTCTTCAATCCATTTGTTTGATATACAGTGGATATCTGATATTATAGCTTTGTACAAACAAAATTTAAGAACATATCATTACCTAAATGAGCAAATCGTCGACACTAGCCGGGATTGAACCGCTAAACGTTCGTTGAGTGACGAATCGATTCTTATTTTGGCTAACCCGTTTCATTCGGACTTTTTTGAAAACGGCTATCATCGATAAGATCCGAAATCTCCGCATGAAACGGAAAAATTATGCACCTACCGCAACTTCTCTGGTATAATCGTTTCTTTACGCGTTTAACGAGTGTAAACCGTGTATCGCGTAACCGTTCGTTAACCGTTCGTTAACCGTTCACTACCCGTTTCTTACGCGTAGAAAAACGGGTAAATGGGTAGGAATAGCGTATTTACCACTGTATTTCATAAGAAAACTGAACAGTCCCTGATCAGACAGGTGCGTCTAATCTTGGTCTGCTCGGTTTGCAAATGCGTACAAAAATCATATTAAGTGAAAGGTAAAATCGTGTTTGCTGATCTGGGTCTGTTCTGTTTGCGAATGTCCGAGTCTCCCCCATCCAATGACCATAATCGATGTTGATTTTGTTGTATATAATTTCAGTTGTGCTGTTAAGTGCTTATTTGGTGCAAATTTATTATTACTTGACAGAAAATGAACTCCGCCGTCTCTTTTGAACGAGAACGGTAAATGGAATAAATGTTTAACCTTTATCCTGCTGTACGCGAACTAACAACTGGCTTTTGCAAACAGCTTGGGTCTAGACGAGACGCCGAGTTACTCGACGTCTCATCTGGACCCAAACTGTTTCAGACAAAAGCTTCTCCAGAGTTTTGTCTCATCGGGATCCAACGTGTTTAACAGTGAGAAATCTGATGTAGTCGAAATAGCATCTGATCCAAATTTAAGCAGACATTATTTTATCACAGCGGGATAAGGACTAAATAGGCCGGCGCCATTTTCAATCAGTCACCCGTAAATGTGCATATAAGATAAGACACTGTTGCTGCAAATAGTTCAGATCATTGCCAGAAATCGAGATATACGGTTCCAGCTGATCTGGATATCTTTTGTTGTGGCGCCGGCTTTGGGACTAGAACATTTACGTCAAGATATGGTCTTTACTCTGTTTGTTTGTTGTATATATAAATATCGGAACCTTGTTATGTGCCCATAACAGGGATATTTGTACAGTAAAACCTGACCTTCACAAGAATTAAAAAAGACGCCCACTTCCAGACATTACATATAGTTGAACCCGTTAAACCTGTCCCTGTTCTATATTTATTCCTAATTTCGATACCTACTGAATTCATGAACAAAGATTTATAATGGAATATGGAAGGCGGAACATTGTAGCCATTTTAGAAAATAAAGCATCAGGTGTCAAATTCCATCAGCAAAAAGAACATACCCTGATAAAAAGGCTTCTATAGGAGCCGTCTGATCTGGGTCTACTCTGTTTGCAAATGCGTGAAAACACGTTTATATGAAATAATGGGTTAATACCCATACAAGTGAAAGCAAACTCGTTCAAAATAAAATTTGGAACCTAGCTACGTTGCATTTGATGTATTCTTGCAAAAATCATTTACATGTACGGAGTTGAAAACCTTTGCCATTGCTTGGCGTGTCAAACAGTGCAGACTCTGATCAGAGGACTGTGCTGTATGAGCGTTCTTATCTGGGTCTACACTGTTTGCCTATGTCCCATGTATGGACTCGCTGTATGTTATGGATACATACTTTATTTCCGTATACAGAGAAAATTCTAGCAACATTAGATTTGCCACTTCCCCTATACAAAGGTACTTATACATAGAAAACTTGGTATACACATTTCAAATATAATGAACCAGACGGTTAATGGTGATAACTTAATGCAGGTCAAAAGTAATGCAAAATGTCCTTTGTCAGAATTCTGTATTACTTTTGACCTTTATTAAGCAGCCGTATGTACATGTATGCTTGTTGATCTTTCTTCTGCTAATCGCTTCCTTAATAACAATAGCAAACAGATGGGAGCCAGACGAGACGCCGAGCAACTCGGCGTCTCACCAGGATCCATGCTGTTTGACACTCGGTTAATAGTTTTTCAAGATCTTGACTGAATCAAATGCATTAAAAATTGTTCCAGATCAGAATTCAAACAGACATCTTTTTCAGGCAAACATCGGTTCGGACAGACATTATTGTTTTTGCAATGGAGTAAGCCTTCAGACACCCATGTTTCATCAAAAATGGTCTCTGGAAACAGGTTCTGCTGTACTCTACAGTGATGTTATTTTTGTATGTTATTATGCAGTTGCCTGTAAATAAAAACTTACTTTATCTACTTGTTGACGTTATCGTTACCTTTGATTTATAGTCAGTTGAGCTACAGTAAAGTATCGGTAATGCAACCACATAATCTATTAACCCTTCTCTTGCTGAATTTTAAAATACATTTCTCCCACTTTACCCATGCTCTGTTGTATAACTACATATATCTTCACTGTGTACAAGTATTTCGGTACATGCAATCACTGCTGTGGAGTGCACTGGTTGCACAATCAACTTGTAAATAGTGCAGACCCTGATGAGACAGCTCCTGCAGGAGCTGTCTCATCTGGGTCTTCACTATTTACAGGTAGGTATATTGACGTGAATAGCAAGCGAATGGTTAACATAGGAGTTTGTTTAAGCATTATGCATGACAAAAGCTCCTACAGGAGCTTTATGTATACCTTTTGTTCCGCATTAAACTACCACCCGTTTTGAAAATCTAGAATTATACATGTACATCTTTTCAGCGGTCTTATTAGCGACACATTACTGTATATTGGATTTTCATTTGTAAATGTGTTTGTTTGGTTCCAGATCAGACGTTGCATGCATTTTAGCTTGGCCAGGAAAAACCCACCCAGCTAAGATTGTTTTAAGGAACGTGAAAACTGGGTAAAAATTAGTCGACAAATACTCCCATGCCACAGGTAGCGGTATTGAACTGTTTTTGTGATACATGTATATGCATGTAGATCCACGAGGAAAAGATATATATTACATACAGGTGGAAAATCATACTGGATCATGCCAGAGTTATTTTTAAAAACTCCGTCTCATTTACTATGTTATATAACAAGGTTCACTTCCTTGACTTTTGCTCATAATTTGATAGTATGCAACATGGCAAGTTACCAAGAAATTTATTTATAGTGTTCGAATGACAACGCATAGAAAACTATTCGAAAAAAGTACTTTGATTTGAGATAAATAATGAAAACATGAATGGACCTAAATGGAAATCACTACGTCTAATGATTGGGCCGAATTGGAACTCACTGTGGCTAATGAATGGGCCTAAATGGAAATCACCGAGGCTAACACATGGGCGTAAATGGAAATCACTAAGGCTAATGAATGGGCCTAAACGGAAATCACTAAGGCTAATGTGTGGGCCTAACTGGAACTCACTGAGGATAACGAATGGACCTAAATCGAAATCACTGAGGCTTATGATTGGCCTAAATGGAAATCACTGAGGTTAATGAATGTGCCTAAATGGAAATCACCGGGACTAACTAAGGAGATGGTCGCTGCTTATGTTCAGCGTAAAGGAAACCTTAACAAAGGGTATGAAGAAATAGTAAAACTATTACTATGTAGCATGCTAAATGAGTATGTACCTTACGTTAGATGAGTTTTATGTATTATTTAATGGATTAAATCAGTAAACTTAATGAAACCTAAGTCCGTCTCAATGCTTTTACCTCAATTACTTCAAGTGAAACAGGATTCAGTATGAAATTCCACACGTGTATATATCACAATGCCATTTCGTTACTGCTATCTGTACTTTATGCCGTCGAGGATCCAAATTGGCTGACGTTTGGTCTATATTAGCACATTACTTCATATATATACGTCTTAATGACGTTGCAAATAGAGTAGAGAATTTGAAATACATCAATTAATATTCGAAAGTGTGCTTTTTTAGTATTTGAAATACTCATCTGTAGTATTTGAAAGTTTAAAATATACTCGTTAATATTTGAAAATACGCCCCTTAGAATTTGAAATATGTCTCTTTAGCATTTGGAAAATACGTCCCTTTGGTATTTGAAAAAAAGTCCATTTAATATTTAAAATGCACCCCTTTAGTATTTAAAATGCACCCTTTAGGAATTGAAATTGAATTACACCCTTCATCTGAAACTTTTAACATGTTCATGTTAGTTTTGAAATAGTTACCCCATATTTACACATTTTACGCCTTTGACAGAATATACAGTAAAACCTCTCTACAACGACCACTAAATTTGTGTTAATCAGTAGGTATTGTGGGCAGGTGGTTGCTTAAAGCAAGGTGAAAGTAAAACAGAACGCTTCTATACTTTCACCTTGCTTTAAGCATCCACCTGCCGTTAACACAAAATACTTGATGTAATTTAATGGTCGTTATAGAGAGGTTTTACTGTACCTAGATCAGACGACTCGTGCAGGAGTCGTCTGACCAGGTTTTGCCCTGTTTTCTTATTGAATTATATATTTATATATATACAGTTTCTGTCATGGCAAAACATCCTGTGTCATATATCATAACAAGAGTGATGTTATTATTTTTCATGAAGTCATTAATTCTTACATGAATACCTATGAAGTAAAGGATTAAGTGGAATTAGAAACAATAACGGCACACTGTGGACTGCGTGTAACATTATTGTAACATTAACTATTTGGTCCATATCCCGTTGTTATATTAATGGCTTAACCCTTCGCTTGCTGAATTTTAAAAAACATTTCTCCTTCTTTATCCATGCCCTGTTGTAAAATTACATATATCTTCACTGTGTACACGTATTTCGCTGTGCAATCACTGCTGTGGAGTGCACTGGTCGCACAATCAACTTGTAAATAGTGCAGACCCTGATGAGACAGCTCCTGCAGGAGCTGTCTCATCTGGGTCTTCACTATTTACAGGTAGGTATATTGACGTCAATAGCAAGCGAAGGGTTAATAATACGCTTTTTGGAAATAACCGAGAGTCTAGCAGCTTGGATTTTGATGAGGTACATGTCTCTCAACTTAAATCCAAACTAAAAGCAGAAATAAGATCAAAAGTCGCCTTCTTTAATTTTCCCTCTTCCTCCTTGTTGTCAACAACACAATCAAAATGTAAATAGTTTGAATCCATCTGCGTAGCATTTGCAATCAGTTTGGATCCAGATGAGACGTCGAGTAACTGGGTATCTCGCCAGGACTCAAACCATGTGCCACTCCGTCAATCTTTGTCCAAAGGCTTGGATAAACCGGAAGTCAATAAAACGTTCATAAGATGAGAGACTGGACAGCCATTTAATGTTTCAACATGAGAAGTGTTATTATGATACCCTCAATGGGTGAAGCCATTACGGGCATCTTTACAAATTACGGAAATTAATTTACAAATCAAACGCTTTCGCTGCCAATGTCACACCCTGTGATTACCTATGTAAACAGTTTGTACCCCGATGAGACCGCCGAAATCAAAATGTCTGTTACTATGGTACATTTAATGGTTTTCAAAGGATATGAAAGAAAACAAGTAACAAGTAATATTGTAGCAGACGACACATTTTGCAGACGACAATATTTGACAGCGAAAGAGTTACGCCTTATTTAACCCTATCCTTCATATAAACGCCGTTTTACGCGTTTGCAAGCAGAGTAGACAGAGCTCGATCAGGGTCTGCTCTTTTTGCTTATAACATGATATAGCTCTGATTCTACAGGTTTTGTCAACGCAAACTAATCCCTTGAAAAGTTGGCCTTATAAGATATCAGCTAATTAATATTCATGATGTTATTATTTCTTACATGAATATTGGACAGGGAAATTATTAAACTACACTTGCCCAGATGTGTATCACCGAGGGCCAACTACGTATTATTATCAAAATGTTTTGCTACGACAATTTATATGAGTATTATAATAGATTTGTTTTCCTACGAAGCCAATTAATAACATTTGCTTCGTAGGAAAACAAATCTATTATAATACCCATATAAATTGTCGTAGCAAAACATTTGATAATAATACGTAGTTGGCCCCCAGTTTGTATCATTAACTAATCTATTTGTTCATTTGTTTAGGTCTGTAAGGCAGGTGGTAGCTTAATGCAGGTCAAAATAACGCAGAAAGCTCCTATAGTACCTTTTGCACTACATTTGCCCTACATTAAGCAATCTCCCGCTTTCTAAGACTCCTTTGTTCAATAAATGAATGGCCGCTTAGGACAGGTTTAACTTATACTAATGAGCAACTAAGAGCATATCTATAGACGCAAACAGTGCAGAACCCGGTTGAGGGTTTCTTGGGAATACTACACTGCCAGTGGATGTCTCCTTTTAGGGACAATAGACATAGATGGTTTAACCCTGTCAATGTTGTATATTGTCGTCTGCAAACGGTGCCGTCTGTCTCAATTCTAATATATTTGAATTTTATTTCTTTTCTGTGTAAAGAAACATTTTAATCCTTTCCTTAATATAAACGTGTTTTCACGCATTTGCAAACAGAGTAGACCCAGGTCAGACGACTCCTATAGCAGCCGTCTGATCAGGGTCTGTTCTATCTTCTAGTGGAATTTGAAAGATCTGTTTCTTTACTTTTTAAAATGGCTACAATGTTCCACCTTTCATATTTCATTATAACTATTTTGTCCATGAATATCAGTAGGTATTGAAATTGGTAATAAATATAGCACATAAAAAGGGTTAACGTCAATATACCTACCTGTAAATAGTGAATACCCAGATGAGACAGCTCCTGTTGATGTGACACACGTCTGGGTCTGCACTTCTAAACATGATCATTTATCTTTCGTTGACGGTGGTTAACCCTTCGCTTGCTATTCACGTCAATATACCTACCTGTATATAGTGAAGACCCAGATGAGACAGCTCCTGCAGGAGCTGTCTCATCTGGGTCTGCACTATTTACAAATTGATTGTGCAACCAGTGCACTCCACAGCAGTGATTGCACAGCAAAATAACCCAGACGTGTGTCACATCAACGACGCGGCCATGTCTACATACATATTCATATGAGAAAATGCCCCTCCTAAATAATGAACCCCTTACTCCATAAATATGCTTTTATACACCTTTGCAAACAGAGTAGGTCCATATCATATGACTCCTGTAGAAGCCGTCTGATCAGGGTCTGCTCTGGTTGCTACAGTTTCTGGTTTGGAAAAAGTGTCACGTGTTAAATTGCTTTTTCATAAACCAATCTAATTAATATTCATGATATAATCATTGCTTTCATTAATGTTCATGGAGTAATGCTTCCGTGGTCGAATGGTTATGGTCTTCGACTTACAATTACTTCAGCAACCGAGTATTCTCCTGTTCGCGAAACAGTGCAATATGTTCCATGCACAGAAAAAGCCTCTGTAATCGTCCTCTATCTGTATTTACCTCAACGTTGCAGTATGATTGAAATACAATCAACCCCCACCAAATCAGAATTCTAGTAGAGAAGAATTGATATACTTTTAGGCAGGTGGCTGCTTAATGCATGGTGAAAGTTATACAGAAAGCTCCTCTAGGAATATATAGGGCGGTCGATAATACGCCTATAACCATTAACTCCATGAATAATTAATGACATCATGAATATTAATTAGATGAATCTTTGTAATGACACTGTGAACAATTCTTTTATCATGACAGAAGCTGTGGAATCATATTCTATATTGTATCTTTAGCAGACAGATCAGACCCTGATCAGACGGTTTCTACAGGATATGGGTCTATTCTGTTTGCAAAGGTATAGAAAGGCGTATTTATGGAGTAAAGGGTTAAAGTCCATATATCTCACAAACATGGGTTATTACATTGTACAGCGACGTGCAGATGCATGTATTCTAGTTATTCTAAACAATCTGATATACACATTTAGGAGCAGTTTGGTCGGGATCTTCACTATTTGCTACTACCTCAGTCTAATTTAAAGTTATACAAATGCTGTCATATTAACCCCTGGTGAGGAGAGGAAGGTTGTCCGATAAGTTGTCCGGTAGGTTGCCCGATAGGTTGTCCGAATACTTGCTCGTAGTAGGGTATGTAGCAATTATTTCAATTAAAAGGAGTACGCGTATTTCTGAAGAAAATACGGTTATCAAATATTGCATAAATATGTATTTCTAAAACCATTTATTTACTAGGACATGGCTGTTTGTTTTGTTTTTTAAAAAAATATACCGTCCGGTTTCTCGCGCTTTGATTGTTTTTTTTTTATTATTTCTTTAATTTGCGTCAAAATCGTTCATGTTAATTTTTCTTCAAAATGTGTCGTATTGTCGGTTCGACTATAAACTTATTTAAATCTTTATTTCATACTTTGATTCATGTCAAAGTGCGTAGTCACAGTGCTGCTGAAGGACTTTGAGTAGTTTCTCTGTTTACTGTTCTCTGATCAGAGCCTGCACTAATTGCTATACTAATCAATGGCAATGGTTGTTACAGTGGTAAATACGCTATTCCTACCCATTTACCCGTTTTTCTACGCTTAAGAAACGGGTAGTGAACGGTTAACGAACGGTTAACGAACGGTTACGCGATAAACGGTTTACACGCGTTAAACGCGTAAAGAAACGATTATACCAAAGAAGTTGCGGTAGGTGCATAAATTTTCCGTTTCATGCGGAGATTTCGGATCTTATCGATGATAGCCGTTTTCAAAAAAGTCCGAATGAAACGGGTTAGCCAAAATAAGAATCGATTCGTCACTCAACGAACGTTTAGCGGTTCAATCCCGGCTAGTGTCGACGATTTGCTCATTTAGGTAACGATATGTTTGTACAAAGCTATAATATCAGATATCCACTGTATATCAAACAAATGGATTGAAGAATAAGTTCTTTTTGAGTAGGTTTCTACATTTCAGATAAAAAAAAACTGTCACAAAGTAAACCACCAAAGTTTGGATCTAGAATGAAGAAACCTTCTAAAGAATTCAGATCTATTCTATTTCTTAACCCTTTCCCATTTGAATATTTCTGTCAGAAAAAATGACATCATGAGTATTTATTAGATCTTGCTGAATTTAACAACGGTATAAGTACACACGCCTTTTTGATATTTGTAGAAAATATAGTCAGCTCTATTAATTTATAATTTCATAAGCAGAGTTGGCCCTGATCCGACATTCCCTACAAGAGCCTTCATGTCTAGGTTTACTCTGTTTGCAAAGGCGTTAGAGTGTTAAATCCATGTGTATGTAATGGGATAAGCAAATAATGCAGACCCAAGATCAAACGGCTTCCACGCGAGCAATCTGATCTGAACCTATTACGTTTTCAAAGGTGTTTTCATCATTATGAGGTAGATCTAAAGCGTTTTAAACAAATAAGCATATTTCATGCTCACATATAACTGTATGCCGAAATTTAAAAGTGGAATGGCCCATCATTGTTTAACTGTATATTCCATTCACTATTACCAGGCTTATATTTGCTAGATGATTTTTAATTAGGCCTATGAAAATACTAGTGAAGACCCTGATCAATACCCTGAATTTGTAGCTATATTGTCTGTGTTTACACTGCTTTCAAATGTCAGTACTTTTGTTCCCAGCATTCGAATATCTAAAAAATACTAACTCTATAATTGTTATGAATGCATGAAAATAAATTGTCTTAGTTGAAGACTTTATTATTTACCCAGCCTAAATATACGATCAAAGCTGCCAGATAGTCAGTAAATCCCCTGGCTATTTTCTCAGCAGGGGACAATGGTCTTGACAGTGATCACACCACTGCTTTCTTATCAACAAAGTTGCGAACTATTACTTAACAGAAATACCAAATAATATGCCCAATGATCTGAAAGTATGTTTTTTTAGCTTCTCCAAAATACAAGAAGACTATGATTTGTATAATTGTAGATCTATGGCTCAGCACAAAGTTAAATTCAAACGTTTAGACCAATTAAGATTAATATAAATTCTAGTTTTAAAGATAGTTCAGATTGATATGATCTAGATCTATTGTAAAATACTTCTACTATATCTTCTACGGTACTGTACGTACAGTAGCAAAAAAGACATTTTACAAAACATGAATGAACGAAAATGAAAATGTAGATCTATATTTCAATATAGATCTAGATCTAGCTAGATCTTATGGAAATGAAACTAGAATTAAAAGTTTAAATGCTGTTAACCCTTTCGCTGCCAATGTCGGATCTGTGATTACCTTTGCAAACAGTTTGGATCCAGATGAGACGCAAAAGGTTTTGGACCCAGATGAGACGCCGAGTAACTCGGCATCTCATCGGGATGAAAACTGTTTGTTACTGTCACTATGTTTTTGAAATCTTAATTTTACATATCAGGAGTGTCCAACAGGTAAAGAAAGGCCATATCAAGGATTACCCCCCTTTCGTCCATGAGTACTCCCCTTTCATCCGGGCTCTTAAACGTTTAGGAAACGCGTTAAGATGCGCGTAAACAAACGGTTAGAAACCCGTTTAACGAAACGGCTAAGAAACGGGTAACGAACGGTTAGGTAACGCGTAAGGAACGCGTTAAGTGGGTAGGAATAGCGTATTTACCACTGTACCAGGACATATATATTTTGCAGGACAACTGAACCATGAAAAAGGACGGGTTTTAATTTCTAATTGGAACGAGTTTACCTTAACCAATATGAGAGATAAAGAAGTTAACTTATAGATGTTGCACTTTTTACTTACGAGGGGCATTTCAGAAGTAATGCAACTGGGGTAATACAAAGCGCGCTTTTGATAATGTTTAATTTATTCACGTGTCATACCTTCAAAGTAATCGTTCTTGCTACGTACACAAAGTTTAAAACGTTTAATCCGATTTCTAAACGCATTTGCATACTCATTTTCAGGTATACACATCATACACTGATAACCAGTGGAATGTTTTTACAGTCTAGCGAACAAACAATGTGGGGCTATGGGGCACATGATCTTGTGAATGTGGAAGAACTCGAACCTTTTCCTTCTTCAAACACGAGGTCACAATAGCAGATTTATGTGCAGGGGTATTGCCATGCAGCAGGGATAGATGCTTAAACCAGTTGTACGGACGCCGTTTAAAACATTATTATTTACGTTTCCTCAACACTCTTTCTTTATAAACTAACCCAGTCACAGACTTTATAGTTGGTACAGCAAGCTGTATAACTGGGCCAAGGATATCAAAGAATATAACAAATATTGCTGTCTTGGCACTAATATTTTTTTTGGCATTTGAAGGATGGCAACAGTGTTTGGTAACCCATATTTTATTGTTAGTTTTCCTGTTAGACTAAGAAAAGTATCCATGTCTCATCTCGAGTAATAAAGTCAGAAAACTGCTTTCTGTGATATTTTGGAGAAATTTTGAGAAGTTCTTTGCCCATTTCAAGACGAACACGTTTTAACTTGTCCGACTATAAAAGAGGGATCCATCTAGTTGTAATGCGTCTACACTTGCGGTTGAAATGCCAACCCTACTAGCTATCTAAAGAACAGTTAGTCTTGCATTGATAAGACTTGAGTCACAACCGCTTTTAAACTTTTATATTAACCCATCTTGTGACTGTGGCATACGATACTCCATTCTGTCCCTGAACATCACACAATTCATCAAAAATCTTCTTCGCATGCCAAGCTGACATCGAGTCGTTATATATAGCCTTGAATTTCAGCTGCCTTTACACTTTACTTGTCAACCATTTTTACTATAGTGTTAAAGACTATAGGTTGCTTTTGTTTATGTATTAGCATGGCTACAGCATGTACAAATGTACAGATGTGGTATGTCCGTGTAGAGAATGGATGTCTCGTTAAACTGGTACACTTTTTACGTGAATCCCGTTCACAGCGAGGCGCTACGGTGATCAGTTGCATTACATCTGAAATGCCCCTCGTACAGTAAAACCCCGATAGTTTGAACACACACTAAAACAAGTATCATTATTGGTCTTTAAAACAAAACCTCTAGTGGTTTTGTGTATGACTTTCATCCTGTATTAAGTAGCCACCTGCCGAAAAAGTTCTTAGTTCAGTTCTTCAAGACTGAAACTTTGAAATATCGAGTTTTACTGTACTTCCATTTAGTTCAAGATTTTGAGACACTGTCTGACCGAATGTTAAACAGCTTGATTTAAAATGAGATGCCATGTTACTCGATGTTTCATTAGGATTCCAGATGTTTAAATAAGTCAAATATCAGATCGCATAAGATATAGCAGGTAAATTCTTGTCTGCGTCGACGAATCGGGAATCAAACCGAACTAACCACTAAAGCCTTGTATGACCTCATTTCTCCAAGGTCATATTAAAACAATATTAAGCTAAGAATCTTTAACATATGTCGACCTGAGAAGAATGTGGTTTTTATTTTACATGAAAACCCGTCATCGATCACTGATCATTGAATATGAGAAATGTGTGATTGATTTACGAGAAGATTGTGGTCAACTGAGATAAATGTGATGGAAACATATGCTCTAGGAAAACGAGGTGTTACACATGCCTATGTTGAGGGTTTAGAACTGCATCAGTGTGTTCCTAATCATATGCAATCAATTTGCAAGTAATTCAATTTTCAAAGGAGAGTTTGCTTACACAATCCATTTGCAAGTACTGTAATTCAAATCACAAAGAGGGGGTTTCTTATACAATCCATTTGAAAGCAATTCATTTTTCAACGCAATCATTTGCAAATACATATATATGTAACTAAATTTCCAAAGAGGTGTTTTCTTACACAATATACTGTAGATGTAGAACCTGTGCTAAACGGCCATTCATTTATTGAACACAGGAGTCCTAAGGGAGTCCTAAAACAGGCGATTGCTTAATGCGGGACAAAAGCATGCTCATGTAGAAGCTTTCTGCATTACCTTTGACCTACATCCACCTGCCCTAACAGACCCATCATTAGACTTCATTTTCATTACAGCTTAAGACTGCATGGTTCTACTGTTAAGTAATATATAACCATTTATCTCTCTGCAAAGACCACTCCAAAGGGGTCTTATCCTTTAACCCCTTACCTAATGAATATTTATGTAAGAAATAAAGATACAGTAAAACCACGATACAGTAAAACCTCTCTATAACGGCCACTTAATTACATGAAGTATTTTGTGTTAAAGGCAGGTGGTTGCTTAAAGCAATGTGAAAGTTAAACAGAACGCTCCTGTAGGAGCGTTCTGTTTTACTTTCACCTTGCTTTAAGAAACCACCTGCTCTTAAGCAACCACCTGCCCTAAATACCAACTAATTAACACAATTTAGTGTCCGTTATAGAGAGGTTTTACTGTAGTTCGCACACTAAAACAAGTATCCTTATCGATCTGTAAGACAGGTGTCGGCTACATGCAGGGTGAGTCGTGTAGAAAGCTTCTCTGGTAGCTTTCTGCATGGCTTTTACGCTGTATTAAGAAGCCCCCTGCCTAAAATGGCATCAGTTCTTCATTACCAAACTTTCGAAGTATCGACTGTATCAGCTATTGTTTTTATTATGATACGTGAATATAGTAATGTTTGGCAATGGTAGAACAAGTAGAATCAAATCGATATTAAATTCTGAGGCATTTGGTAACGTAATGTAGACAAAGATAATAATGCAGAAAGCTCGTCAACCATTCCCTCACACTGACGCCTCTTGACGTCACTGTAAAAGATACCTTTTTTAAAAACATTGTGATAAATAGAGCACTTGCTCGATAGGACAATGGTATCAAAACTAGACAATTTTAAAATTTACCCTTTCCTTTTCTCTAATAAATGTTCCTTTTCAGTACATTTAATCAAACAGGTTGGATCTGAACAGTAGCATACGGGGCATGGGTCTCAAATTGCCTATGACGGAATGGGCCTAAATATAGCCTATGAGGGAATGAGTAATGGGAATGCTTTGTATTAATTTCGTTCTGTCCTTAGCTCCCACTTGCTTTTAAATCGTTCGCTGCCAAATATTGTCGTCTGCATAATGAGTTGTCTGCTCATATTTTTATTTTTCTTCTTCTTTCAAAAACCATAATCATAGCCCCAAACATGTTGGACCCTGATGCGGGACCGAGTTACCCAGCGTCTGATATGGATTCAAACTGTAAGCATAGGTAATCACAATGGCAGCGATAGAGTCAAGGCAGCCATGGGGTATCAGTAAAGGTCTGCTTTAGAGAGAAAAAATAACTATATGGAATATTGAATATTTTGTTTTCACCGGATTTGTGTAAAGGCAGATTTATTTGAATTGTTTTTAAATATATGTTTAACATTGTCTTTTTCTATCATTTTGACATTTAAACCTTTCCATGTTCTATGTTTATTACATTTTCAATACCTACTGAACCCTCATGGACAAACTAGTTATAATGAAATATGGAAGGTTGCCATTTTAGAAACTAAAGAAACAGATCTATTACATTAGCAAACAAAGCATTACGCTCTGTTTGCTAGTGTAATTTGATAGACGGCTCCTATAGATGAAAAGGCGTTTATATGAGGAAAATGGTTAAAGGTGTCATACTTTAGTACAAAAAAGACAGTAACCAATTTCCCGATAATTACTAATTGATTAGCATTTGCAAATAGCTTGGATCCTGATGAGCTGCCGAGTAACTCGGCGTCTCATCGGGATCCAAACTGTTTGACACTCGGCCAATAGTTTGAAATAGTGAAAATTGTACCAGATCCAAAATTGAGCAGACATTATGTTTTACAGTGGGGTATGTGTTATATCATATACAACACTTTGTACAGAGTGTTGGTTATTTGGACCGTGTGTATACATGCATTTCTAGAAAGTCTCTTCTGACCGAATTCAAATGTCGAAAAGTTTGGATGCATATGGGACGTTGAGTTACTCAGCATTTCATTTGGATCCAATCTGGGTCTATGCTTATAAAACTTGTAGTTGAGTATGAGTTCGTTCTCAAGTTTTTGATTGGTCAAAAGCTTGAGAACTCGAATCTGACCAATCAAAAGCCTGAGAACGAACTCAGACTCAACTAAAAAGCTTTATAAGCATGGACCCTGACTGTCAATGTGAGTCGTGTCGCGATTAGCGGAAGAAGGGTTAATGTTTGCACACTAACTCTTGCTAGATTGGAGAGTTTCAAATGCGTCTGTACACTAAAACGCATCTAAACCAGAAATCTGGTAGAGAAGAATTTAGATACATTTACGCTGATGGCTGCTTAATGCAGGGTGAATATAATACGGAAAGCTCATAGCGGAGCTTTCTGCATTACTTTCTGAGCTGTCATCAGTCTCCAAGACCGATATTTATACTAGATTGAACGTGCGTTTTAGAGGGGTATTACCGTGTTATTGTATAAGTCACCTCAGTTAGGCGGAGATTGCTGTACAAACACGCATGCTAATTTCCGTATTTGCTCAAGTCTGTCTGTTATGCCTACGCACACCTAAATCAATCGTTGCATTGGAATTCACGGAAATTTCACGGAGCTTTAGAGTGCGGTTGCATGCAACTGCGATAGAAAATAGAACATAAACGAGACAGGAGATGCCACGCTAAGACTACAGCAACCACAGAAGCACAAACGAATCGCCGTTAAAGCAAACCTCAATCAAATTCACCGAAACAAAGACAAGATGTGACAACATAACTCATACAAGACAATAAGACATAACATCACAAACGTCTCACTGAACATACCAAATTGAACAGATGCCATTATAAAATTAAGCTAATACATATTCATCAAGTCATTATTTCTTACATGAATATTTATGGAGAAGAGGGCTAAGGTATGTGGTAGCTTAACAGTTATTTCAACTCAGCTTTCAACTCCTTATAATTATATACACGTACAAGACGAACTCCAAGAATACTTATAAAATGGATTGTTGGTATGGCATATAACAAATAAATGTTTGCTATGACAAAAACTGTACAACAGTATAAGCCCTCTAAGCCGGAAGTCTAAAACAGAAGAATTTAGATATTTGTAGGCACGTGGCTGTTTAACCCATTTGCTCCCACGATCCCATATATGGGACGTAGGCAAACAGTTTAGACTCTGATCAGACGCCGCGTAATGTTTGCTGATAGTAATTTCAATATAAAACAAAACGAAATTAAAAATTTAGGCCAAACATCCCTTAGATAAAACATGGACAAATCCAATATATAAACATGGAAGAGTCAACTGGGCGCAAATGGGTTAATGCAGAGTGAACGCCATGCAAAAAGCTACACTAGGAGCTTTCTGTATGATTTCCACCTTGTATTAAGCTGCCACCTATCTCCAAGACCGATGGTGATTTGGAATTTAATGGGTTTTAGTGTATATCATTCCATAAGCAATCACACGTTTCCTACAGGGGCTGTATGATCTGGGTATACTCTGTTTGCAAAGACGTAAAAAAGCGTGTCTATAACGTTATGGGTCAACCCTTATCATGTTAATCGCCACCTGACTCACATTTGCAAACAGTTTGGATCCAGACGAGACGACGAGTAACTGGATGTCTCATCAGGATCCAAGCTGTTTGACGCTCAGTAAACAGTTTCTCAAACGCTTCTAAGAAACTGAAAAACTAAAATACATCAGATGAAAGTTTTGGCAGGCATATATTTTTAGCACTATAAGGGTTAATGCACGTGATAGCTTAATGCAAGAAGAAACTATAGCATGCATAAATGCGACACAAACGGATTCTACAGATGTACATAATAACGCATTCCCTCATAGTGACGCCTGTTGGCGCTTCTGTATTAGTCATCTTTGAAACCATTGTAAAACCTCTCCATAACGGCCACTAAATTGTGTTAATTACATGGTATTTAGGGCAGGCGGCTGCTTAAACCTCCTATAGGAGCGTTCTGGTTTACTTTCACCTTGCTTTAAGCAGCCACCTGCCTTTAACACAAAATACTTGATGTAATTTAGTGGCCGTTATAGAGGGGTTTAACTGCATTGTGGTAAACAGAGCAATGCTCTATTTAGCACATTGGTTTCAAAACTATACAATTCTAAAAAAATCCTTTTTCTAGTAAATGTTACTTTTCAGTTGTCGTTAATGTGTGTGTATGATTAAATAAAGATTACGTCTTAGTTCCTTTATTTGCTTTTAACTGAGTAATACACTATGCCAAATATTTTAGCAACTATAAATCTAATGACATACCTTAAGGAAAGAAAACCGTAGTCATTTCTTTTGTTAATAGTTTTGATTTGCTGTTTAAATTTGATCAATGTCCCATTTGTGCGATGAATAATGATGATGATGGTGATGCTGCTGCTGCTGATGATGATGATGATGATTAGATGATCATGGTTTTATTCCGATACCAATAACGAGCTGACTGGAAATAATACATCATGTACATATAGTTGCTCACAACTTAACAAATGTCTTTCAGTGGTCACATGCACCGTTTAGCTTACTTTTCTGTATGAAATTTGAAGTGTTACAAATGTAATTATATGTCACATTGAAACTCGGCATCGATCATATTCGTCATAAAATGTGACACATATTACGAATGTAATCACATTCGTATCACGTGTTACGAATGTGATCCGTTACGAATGTGGTCTAACAATGGTTTCAAACTACAAATTTCTAAAAGTTTCCTTTTCTTTAATTATTGCTCCTCTTATGTAGATTTATTCAAAGAGGTTGTATCTAAAAATAGCCTATGAGGTAAAACATGTGACTGCTGAACATTTTACTCCATGAATATTCATGTAAGAAATAATGGAATCTTGGGTGAATGCTTTGGCATGGACATATGAATGTTTGGCCTTGCCAGAAACTTTAGAATCAAATCTATATCATATCATAAGCAAACAGAGCAGATCCAAAACTGGGTCTGGGTCTCATCTGTTTGCAAAGGGTTAATACAACACTGTTAGACCACATTCGTAACGGATCACATTTGTAACAGATATTTTACGAATGTGATCACATTCGTAACAGGTAAAATGTGTTACAAATGTGAATGTCCGACATGGGGGTTGACATTAGAATCACATATGTAACAGATTGAGTTCCTGAATGACAATGTTAAAAAGGTTAATAGTAATAGGATTGTCATTGTATATGTTCCTATATTTCCTTGAGGGTCATGTCTCAACTTTTCACAACCTTAACAGCACATTTTAAAGATATAATGTACATGCTTGTAATATGTTTTAGGATACCTGCCTAAAATATATTGAAGAGTTTCCATTTTTCATAGAACTTGTCATATACATGTACATGCACCTAGGCAATGATGTTAATGTGTGCCTATGATTAAATAAATATTACTTCTTAGTTCCTTTATTTGCTTTTAATTGAGTAATTAATACACTATGCCAACTATTTTAGCAACTATAAATCTAATGATATACCTTTAGGAAAGAAAACCTTAGCCATTTCTTTTGTTGATGTTTAGTTTGTTGTTAAAACAACGTTTCATTTTTGCGATGAGAGGTGATGCACGTGCACTTTTTAGCTTCCTTTTCTGTATGAAATTTGATGTGTTGCAAATGTAATTGTATGTCACATCAAAAATCGACATCGATCACAAAATGTGTTACATAATTATGTGCTCGATTTCCGGACCACATTTGTAACACGTGTTACGAATGTGATCACATTCGGAACACGTGTTACGAATGTGATTTGTTACGAATGTGATCTAACACAGCACCAAAGTAATGCAACTATCTCTAGCAGGTCTCGTCCTGCACTGAGCTACCACCTGCCTAAACCATTTACTTCATGAACATTCGTATAGGAAATAATGTCACCAAGAAGACTAATTAGTTTAATGGTTACAGTGGCATATGAAGGGAATGATATACCATGGGAGAAACTGTTTAATCTATTTATATTATTTCATAAGCTAACAGAGCAGATCCAGGTCAGATGGCTCTTACAGGAGACATCTGATCTAGGTCTTCTCTGTTTGCAAAGGTGTTAAAATGCGTTTCATGGAGCAAAAGGTTACAATACAACAGTAAAACACATTTCAGTAGTTGTTGTGGTAGAGAAGGCGAACTGTATTGAAATAATGAAAGTCAATAACAGCTTATATGTGCCCAGGATGTTGTCTCAGCAAGGGGCATTCTTTGATGAATGAGTTTCATTCAACTCACAGATCGGCAGGATTGCTGAAATAAATACCAGACGTTAGTTTTGTTTGGATTGGCAAACAATGTACACAATGTCGAGAACTAAAGCAATCTCAGACAGGCAAGGTTTGCCATTTTCCAAAGAAATCTTCAATCAATACATAACTGAATGAAAACGTGGAGCGAGTACACGTCGCATGTCACAGTTTATCAGACTAGAAAGAATCTGCAACAAAAAATACTCCTGTAAAAAGATAATGTACATTGGTAACCATGTTGAAATAGAGCGTCTGAATTATGTGAACATTTTCCCAGTTCAATGTTTATTCCAAATTTCAATACCTACTGAATATTCATAGACACAATAGTTATCATGAAATATGGAAGGTGAGAACATTGTAGCTATTTTAGAAAGTAAAGCAACAGAACTCTCAAATTCTATTAGCAAACAGAGTAGAATTCTGATCAGACGGCTCGTATAGGAGCAGTCTGAATTAAACACGTTTATATGAAGGAATTTTTTTAAAAGTGTTTACAGTAACTCCTCACTTATACGAACATTTAGTAGAGAAGAATTGAGAACGAACTAATGAGAACGTGAATATTAATTGGATTGTTTTTTATAATAGCATATGGACACATTGAGCTTTGGCCATGGCAGAAACTGTTGAATCATATTTATATAATATGATAAGCAGACAGAGCAGGCCATGACCAAACGGCTCCTATAGGAACCCTCTGATCTGGGTCTAAACTGTTTGCAAAGGTGTAGGGAGGTGTTGTTATGGAATTAAGAGTTGATACAGAATGAACGTCATACAGAAAGCTGATATATGAATTTTCTGCATTGCTTTCATCCTGCATTGACCCTATACATTTATTTGATAGAGAGCCATGCTCACGCATCTGCAAATGGAACAGATCCAGATCATACGGTTTCTGTTGGAGCTGTCAGATCAAGGTCTACTCTGTTTGCTTTAGGACTTATAAAGATCAAATTCTACAGTTTCTGCCTTGGCTAACATTTCTGTGCTGATATACCATTATAAAAATTGAGTTGATGAATATGTATGATGTAAATATTTCTTACATGAACATTCATGGGATATAGGGTTAAGCTGCCATCAGTCTTAGTTAACCCTTTACTCCATAAACACGCATGCCTTTGCAAACAGTGTAGACCCAGATCAGACGGCTCCTATAGGAGCCGTCTGATCAGGGTCTACTCTGTTTGCTTATGATATGATATAGATCTAATTTCACAGCCACCTTCATGATAACAAAACTCTTTATTTTATAGTGCCTTTACAAATATTCTGTTAATCAATATTCATGATACCATGGTTTCTTGCCCGGATATTCAGGGAGTAAAGGGTTAAAGATGGATAATGATACTTAGTTGAGTTTTCGATTTAGCGACGTGTTATTTTATGTATCATGAGCATCAGTTGTTATAGTTTTTACTTTTATCCGTTATATTTTGTGTTGAACTTGTACCAGTAACTACTGTCATTTCTTGTTTATTTAAAACACAATTATTATATAGCCGTGGTTAATATCTATAAGTTCTTTCACATGAACCAACCGTTTTGAGAGCCTCGCGATTGGTTCGCTATCGATTCGAAAGCAGCGTTGTTCTTCTTTTTTTCAATTTTTAACATGGAAAAGTGATGATTTAATCAAGAAATAAATACTGACTTATGGTAATATTCAATAAAATGTACATGTTACTTTAAACATACAGTAGAAGCGGCCATTCATATATTGAACATAGGTTGTTAAAACAGGTCACGAGTAATGCAGAAAGACCTTCATTAAGCTACCACATGACTTACAGACCTATAACTAGACCTCGTTTTTATAACCTCGTAAGACAGGTTCTACTGTACTACAGAATGATTAACCTTTAGCCTGCTGAGCAAATTATCTTCACACAATGGTCATTTCATTTATATTTTCAATATCCTGGCCATAGTAAGTTTGTCTAATAGAATATAACCAGGATGTCAAACAGTTTGGATCCTGATGAGACACCGAGTTACTCGGCGTCTCATGTGGATTCAATCTGTTTCAAAAGTACTCATGGATCCGCTGCAGAATGCTAAAGGCAAATGGAATACAGTGAAACCCCTCTAAACCGGACGCTAAATTTAGCATAAATATCAGTCTTGGAGACAGATGGCAGCTTAATGCAGGATGATGAGCTTGAGCTTTCTGCATGACTTTCACCCTGCATTAAGCAACCACCTGCCTAAAGGTATCCAAATTCTTCTCTATTAGAATTCCGGTTTAGAGGGGTTTTACTGTATATCTGTCTTCTGTAGTCCTCATTAACATTTGCAAACAGATAATATGACTACCACTTGGAGTCTCATTAGATCCTCATCAGATAGAGATGCCTTGTCGCGCCTTTGTAGAGAAGAAACACAGGTGCCGTCTGATCAGGATCTATGGAACAAAATAAAGTTCTAATTCTACATTTTTTGAAATGGCAAAAATATAGATCATTACGTGGAACATGATAAACATTCATTTAATAAATATTCATGAGGTTTCCAACACACTGGTTGATCTGTGTCTAAATTGTTAGAAAACTTCAAAGTTCAACTTCATTGCAATGGTTTGTCAGCGTATGTGACTAGTCAATTAGGTAGCGACATTTGCATGCCATGAATAAATAAATAATTGTTGTTGGTAACCGTATAGTGCCGCATATAGGAAGTGCTTGAAACATTTAATAGAAAAACATTAAACGTACACTTTGTTAATGCAGTTTCGTATTGATTATACAGTAACATCTCTCCTGTGTGGTCACCAACAAAAGGTATTAACACAAGTCTTAACCCTTCCTCTGCTCTATGTTTATTCCAAATTTCAATACCAACTTAATATTCATGGACAAAATAGTTATAATGAAATGAGGAAGGTGGGGCCATGTAACCATTTCAGAAAGTAAAGAAACAAAACTATTAAATTAGATTAGCAACCTGATCCGGGTCTACTCTGTTTTCAAATGCATGAAAACGCGTTTATATGAAAGGCAGAGTTAAATGCAGGTGATAGTGTAATTCAGGACAGAGTTTCCATAGGAACTTCTGCATTGCATGCGTCCCGTGTTGAGCAAGCGCCTGTTTTAAAAACACACATGTTTATCCATTGAGTTGCGGCTTCAAAGAGAGCTTACTGTGAATTGGCGACGACAACGCCTTTAAACGTGTCACAAACATGTCGCATGAATTGAACAAATTGCCATGGGATACATTTTAGCATACTTTGTCGCTTAAATTATTCAGACAGAAAGAAACCAATATCAATTTCAAAATACTTCTTGCATAAGATCATAAATCATCTATATTATTACCATGACTACTAGAGCTCACATTGATATTCCAAACTTAACCCATAACCAGAGTATTCAAACTAAATTGCGTGATAAGTAATTGCCTACTCTTCTCACGTTCAACAAATAATTTAAACTCTCTTGCTGAACTTATGAATTTACACTCTCTTATTAGCTGAGCTTTTCACTGATTCGACCAAACCTTTAAGAAACTATTGACTTGGTGTCAAACAGTTTGGATCGTAATGAGAAGCCAAGTTACTCGGCGTATCATCTGGATCCAAGCTGTTTGCAAATGTCAATCAAAAGGCGCTTAAGCACAAGAAGAGTTCACAGATTTTCAATGCGAGCAATGAGGAAAATATCATTTGCAAACAGTAGTTTCATCCTGATTAGGGTATTCCTAGGGGAGTCTTATGAATAGGGTCTGTACTGTTTGCAATTTAATGCTCTCTGGCACATAATTATATTATTTCCACTTGGAATAAATTTACAATAAGCGACTTTTATTCGCTTTAGCAATCAAGCACTCAAAAGTAATGCAGGGCTAAGAATGATATGTTTTGCAACTAGCAAACAGAGGGTCTACTCTGTTTGCCAATCCTGTTCATTCGTGGTCAGTTTATTTACGACATGTACAAGCCGTACCTCCAAAATACAAATGTACAAAACATTTACTCTATACTGATCAATATGTACAGTACTGTATATAGTTATTCTAACAAAATCTGTAGACTTTAATCCAACGTCATTTCAGAGATGCAATCAGAGTTACAGATAAGGATGCGTGCCTGAATACTAAAATGGCCATTTCTCCGCCAAACCCTATACTGTGACCCCTCTTTAGAATAGTCTCTTCGAGACTATTCTAAAGAGTGGTCACAGTATAGGGCTTGGTGGCGAAATAAAGAAGTTATTCTTGCAAATGTTTAAATTTACGCATCTTATCTGGACCTCTGTAGCAATGATTAAAGCGATATTTAATCACCTCGCATCTACCACTTAAACCTGTATTCCATTAATACGCCTTTGCAAACAGCGTAGAATCAGTAGACCCGATCAGACGGTTCCTGAAGGAGCAATCTGATCAGGGTCTGTTCCGTTTGCTTATGGAATAAAGTAGGTATGATTCTAGTTTCTGTCATGGCCAAAACAAGTATATCAAACACATGAACGTTGTGTCTTCTCAGTGTTTAATTGACTGGTTTCTTGTGATATACTTCTTTTCAGGATATAAACAAATTATTTATGTAATTGTTAGGCATTTTTGAAACACGTTGAATATAGAGACTATCATTTTAAAACACATAGCTGTTGAAATTTGAATCTGGTGCAATTTTGACTACCTTTGATTCCAAACTAAAGGGATATGTGTGTATGTGTAAGGGATATGAACGCATGTTAGTGTTTGGCCATACAGCAATAAACATTAGAGGCTAGGCACCTGATTTACAACTACATAGTTCCGCTGGAAGTATCTTCAATCCTTTCTGTCATACAAATGGTGTATCCCGGACAATAAGATTATTCTGGCCAGAATAGTGGCAATTATCATTATAATCTACACAATTTTGGTGTACGGTCTTTCGTTAGACGGACTCTCCGAGACGATTCTAAGGAGTGATCACAGTATAGGGTTTGGTGGAGAATAAAGGAGCTGTTCTTGAAAATGTTTAAATTTACGCATCTTATCTGGACATCTGTGGACTCTTTGGGCAGAATGAATTAACCTTTTACCTGATGAATATTCATATAAGAAGTATTGACAATATCAATAGAATTACATGTACAGTAAAATCCCTCTAAACCGGACGTTAAAGTTGGCATAAATAGTCGTCTTGGAGACAGCCGGCAGCTTTATGTAGGGTGAAAGTCATGCAGAAAGCTCTTGGAGGAGCTTTCTGCCTGACTTTCACCCTGCATGAAGCAGCCACCTGCCTAAAAGTATCTAAATTATTCTCTACTAGAATTCCGGTTTAGAGGGGTTTTACTGTATATCAAATGAAGTTTATGATAACACGTGAACGCAGGATTTATTGACCATGACAGAAACTATATCATATCAGTATACATGTAAATCATTAAGCAAACAGAGAATACTCAGGTCAGCTCAGACGGCTCCTATATTAGCCGTCTGATCTGGGTCTACTCTGTTTGCAAATGCTTCAAAATGCGTCCCTATCAGGTAAAGCGATAAAGTGAAATCTGCATTGCAAGTTATTGCAGATGAGCTCATATTTCTGCCGAACATTACTCTCTATATAATGTCCGAGATTTAGACTTGTCACGTTTGTAGCTGTCCAATGGACGTCAGCTGTGGCTGTCCGGGTCTAGGGGTGGATGAGCAGCTTCTGCTCCCCTCACTGCTTGTTGTACTAGTATTTATCCTAATGGCACTAGAGTTCGTAAGATTGTGTGAACACACTTTCTGATTAGCATTTAATGCTTCAGCAGAATGTTCATGGGGCGACACTCTAATTATCACGTGGTCTGTATGCGTGTGCAAACTTCCATTGCCCAGTCTCGGGGTATTTTGTGCATTGGTGGTATTGCCATTGACCATATTCGCATGCGGTCCAGACGTGTGATTTGGCTGTATTTGTGTCTCCGAGCTGGCCGAGAGTACCTCCGTTGGTGTTGCAGTCCCAAGCAGTTCTTCCATAGGGTTTTGGTTGACTGAAAATAGGAATAAAACACATTTTCAAAAATAGTGCCTGTATCCACCAAACAATATGGTGTGGTCATTAAAATTGTCTCTTCAAGACGATTGAAAAGAGTTGTCACAACATAAAGGGTTCGGTGGAGAAATGAGGATTTTAATATTTGAATACGCACCTTTATCTATTGTCCATCATACCACATATATGACTAGACATACATGTATGTCGAAAGGATACAGAGGCTCAAACTCATATATAACTATGATATGACATACAAATGACACTAAATCTAGTATTAAACTGTATAGGACGCATGTGGTAATATCATTTCAGGTGTACAATGTCACACATAGATTAGGTTTCACGACTCTATGAAAATGCAAACGTGTAGTGGCCTCTCTATGAACATTTATAAGTACATTTATACAACTCTAAACTAGTCGTCTTCTTCGTTACATATTCATAGTACACGAGCCGTCTGATCTGAGTATATCCTGTTAGCAAAGACATTAGAATACGTATTTATGGAGTAAATGTTTAAGTATTTATTGTTTCCGGTCCATGCATACAGTGAAATTTAACAAATTTATTATTCTAGTTGTATTGACTTTCACAAAGCACCTCAATCATCTAGAAATGGAAGCGTGCAGTAATTATTCCGTTAACCCTTTACTCCATAAATACGCTTTTCTATACATTTACAAACAGGGTAGACAAAGAGGAGACGGCCCCTGTAGGAGCCGTCTGATCAGGGTCTGCTCTGCTTGATTATCAGATAATATAAATATGATTCTACAGTTTCTGTTGTGGCCAAATATTTCTGTGTACATGTATCATCATAAAAAATCTAATTGATATTCATGATGTCATTATTTCTTACATGAACATTCATGGAGTAAAGGGTTAACCCGTTCTGATAACCCTTATCCCACTATCCGCGATCTGACTCGCATTTGCTTGGATCCAGACGAGACGGTAAGTAACCCGGCAGCTCATCTGGACCTAGGTCGCTTGAAGTCGAAAATGAATCAGATCAACATTTCAGATGCTATTTTTTAACAGCAGGGGAAAAGCGTTAACTATATGACATGTGATGTGTCAGTTACTCATTTGGATCCAAACTGTTTGACATTCGCTCAATAGTTTCTCAAAAGCTTAACCATTTGCCTTATGTAAGCGCATTTTGACACATTTGCAAACAGAGTAGACCCAGATCAGACGGCTCCTATAGGAACCATCTGATCAGGGTCTGCTCTGTTTGCTTATGGTGTAATATAGATCCGATTCTACAGTTTCTGCCTGAGGATAAAAGTCCTTTGTTCATATGCCATTATATAAAATAATCTTATTAATATTAATTTTATGACGTCATTATTTCCTACATTAATATTCACCAGTGAAAGGGTTATTTAATCGAGCTGGAAGTAACAAAAACTGCACCAGATCCAAATTTGAGCAGACATTTTTTTTCCAGTGAGATAATGGTTAATTTTTCAGCAATCATTGCTTAACCCTTTCCCTCATATAAACGTGTTTTCACGCATTTGCAAACAGAGCAGACACAGATCAGACGGCTCCTACAGGAGCCGTCTGCTCAGGGTCTGCTCCGTTTGCTAATAGAATTTTATAGATCTGTTACTTTACTTTCAAAATTGTCTACAATGTTCCACCTTCCATATTTGTTTATAACTATTTTGTTAATGAATATTCAGTAGGTATTGAAATTTGGCCTAAATACAGAACAGGGACAGTGTTAAGTGTTTTATAGGTTATTACTCAGCTAGTGTTGCGCCAGTGATTACCTTTCAAACTGTTTGGATCCAGATGAGACGTCGTGTAGCTTTGCATCTCATCAGGATCCAACCTGTTTGTTATTGCGGAAATGGTTTGAAAGAAAAGTTGGGAAAAACAAACGTATTTTATGGCAGACGACTAAGTTTGCAGACGACAGTAGTTTGCTATGAAAGAATGAATGTGGGAGGTCAGTTCAGTAAGATCGTTATCGATGAATGGAGCAAGACGTGATGGATTCTATCTTTTGTATGTCCACTTTGTTGTAGAATCAATGGGTGTTATTCATCTTTACCATATAACATCCGCTTGTAATGTGATGCACTTTATGTAACGTACTTTGAATGTTATGGCATGCTTATTTGCGCACAGTCGATGCAAAATAAAGCACCGACGAGAAATGCCTCAACTCTTTTATTGCTGTGTTGCAGTCTACAAAATATACCGTATGCTTCCATTTTATAAGTGTCGAAATGGACCTGTCTGGTCTGGGTCTACTCTGCAAATGCGTTAACAGACCTATATGATATATACAGTAGAACCCCGCTAATGTGACCACTTAATGAATAAACGTGGGTGTCTTTATAAGCAGGTGGTTGCTTAATGCAGGACAAAAGTAATGCAGAAAGCTCCTCTAGGAGCTTTCTACATTAATTTTTACCTGCATTAAGCTACAACCTGCATCTAGCACTCAGAATTATACCTCTTTTAGGTGGTCGTATTAGCGGGGTTTTTCTGTATTATAGAGTATTGGGTTAAATAGCTTGACCATCCCTAAATGAATGATTTGGCTTCAACACTTCTGAGAGTACAGTCAAATACTATTTTGTTTAACCCTTTCATCTGCATTTACAAACAACTTGGTGCAGACGAGCCGTCACTCGGCGTCTCATCAGGATCCAAACTGCTTGGCGCTCGATCAGTAGTTCTTCAAACGTTTGAACAAATCGAAGTACATGTAAGTGAAAATTGTAACAGAACAGAGATTGAGAAAATATCATTTTGTCAGCCGACTAAAGATTAACTTATAATCAGTTATCAATTGATTATTGTATACATTATACAGTAAAACCTCTTTATAACGACCACTACATTGTGTTAATTGGTTGGTATTTAGGGCAGGTGGCTGCTTAAAGCAAGGTGAAAGTAAAACAGAACGCTCCAATAGGAGCGTTCTGTTTTACTCTCGCCTTGCTTTAAGCAGCGACCTGCCTTTATCACAAAATACTTGATGTAATTTAGTGGTCGTTATAGAGAGGTTTTACTGTATACAAAAGTTGCTCATTTCGCGCCAAACAGTTGTTCGTCTGCACACATTGTCGTCTGCTTTGAGTGTCAGAATGGATATAACGTCAATTTCTCAAAAGCACTTTAGATTGTGATGAGTTTCTCGGTGTCTAATCTGGAGCCGAACTGTTTACAAAGCTTATCACAAACTCGTCCATTACAGCAAGCCCGTGAGTCATGTGACTTTGGCGAACACATTATCCCCTAGTGACGCAATTTTGCGCATCTATAAAAGTCACTTAATGAAACCATTGTGATAAATAGAGCATTTACTCAATGCTCTATTTATCACAATGGTTTCAAACTATTTTTTTTCCTTTCCTTAAGTTAATGCTCCTTTTCTGTAGATTCATTCAAAGAGGTTGTGTCTAAAAATAGCCTAGGAGAGAATGAGTTAAAGAATAGGTGAATCAGTATAGATACATGTAGGCCTACATGTATTTTGCCTTCATTTACTTAATAGAAAAGAATGGTTTGGCTTACTTATAGTGTTGTTGAGGGTCAACGTTCAGTAGAACATTATTGACCTTTACGTTAATACTGTGGCAAATATATAATCCATTCCTCCCTCATATTGACGCCATTTGATGTCTCTGTAAAGTCACCTTTGAAACCCTTGTGACAAATAGAGCAGTTGCTCCGAAGGAGCAAATGCTATATTTACCACAATGGTTTCAAAACTACACCATTAAATGTTTCCTTTTTTTTCTAGTAGATGATCCATTAAGGTATTTGATAACACAAACCTGTGGGACAAAAATAAATCACAGTAATAACTCGATGATTCGAACACTCAAATATATATCATCATTGAACTTTAAGACAGGTACCAGCTTAATGCAGGGTGAAAGTCAAGCAGAAATGTTCTCTAGGAGCATTATGTATGACTTCCACCCTGTATTAAGCAGCCACCTTGTTTAAATTGTCTAAATTTTCCTATACTAAAATTTCGAAGTTTTACAGAAGTTCTTTCTGTGTATCGCTTCAGAGTGCTTCTGTTGTATCTAATGTCATAATTTTAATTCTATGCTCAATACATATACTGATTTTCGCTTTTTTCCATCAACCAAAATGGCTATGTCAAAGGACTGGTATGCGGGACTTCATTTATTCCAATATCCTGTTTGTTTCAGTTTTAAGAACTTGAGATCACATTCTTCTAAAAAAAGTCGAAGTGAGACGAATGTGATTTCATGTCACACGAAAAATCGGTATCGATCATATTCTTCTAAGAAATTTGTGACTGGTTTGATAGAAGAGCGTGATCACATTGTTCACAGCTAAGAAGAATGTGCTTAAGCTGAGAAGAATATGATCTTGAAAAACGAAGCCCTATAATGCTCATTGTATTACAACTCCTCAACAGTAACCATGGACAAAACGAGGATACACAATTATGTACATTAGCAGAAGAGTCCTTGTTTAATTGTTTTCACTTGAACGTGTCTGCAATCTCATAAAAAAGGGAAAGGTACATACATAAATAAGGTTTGTAACCACAAACAAACCAATTAACACTTTTGTATCTGTAATAAACTACTTAACTCTTCGCTTGCTATGCACGTCAATATACGTACCTGTAAATAGTGAAGACCCAGATGAGACAGCTCCTGCAGGAGCTGTCACATCAGGGTTTGCACTATTTACAAGTCGATTGTGCAACCAGTGCACTCCACATCAGTGATTGGACAGCGAAATACTTGTACACAGTGAAGATATATGTAATTATACAACAGGGCATGGGTAAAGAAGGAGAAATGTATTTTAAAATTCAGCAAGCGAAGGGTTAAGTCCGGTTTTGTTTTTCTCATTTTGTTAAAGTTTCAGACAAGGCAGGAGCCGTAACCCTCTACCCCATTGATGCACATTCTAACACATTTACACACATGATAGACCCGGATCAGACGGATCATATAAAACCCGGGTCTACTCTGTCTGACTATGAACAATACATGTAGATCTGATTCTTCACCATGGTCAAAATTCCACTTGTTCATGGTACAATTATAAAAAAAAATCAGCTTATTACTATTCATTAAGTCATCATGTCTTACATTAATCATCAGTTGATTTAATTGGAAAAATGTAGCAAAATGTTGCTTTTACCTAGTAAAATGTAGCTAAAATGATGCTTTTACCTGGTAAAATGTAGCTAAAACGTTGCTTTTACCTAGTAATATGTAGCTAAATAGTTGAGTTATCCAGTAAATGGTAGCTACAGTAAAATCTCAATAATTCGAAAGTTTAGTATAACAGAAATTAGACACTTTTAGACAGGTGGCTGCTTAATGCAGTGTGGAAGTCATGCAGGAAGCTTATAGAGGAACCTTCTGCATGGCTGGTGCCATCTGTATTAAAGATCAATAATGATAGCAGACCTACAGATAAAAGTGCATACCCAAATACAAAAATCGTCATTTCTCTACCAAATCCTATACTTCAAGACGACTCTAAAGAGTGGTCACAGTATGGGGTTTGGTGGAGAAATAAAGGAGCTATTCTTGAAAATGTTTAGATTTACGCATCTTATCTGAAGTTCTGGATACGTATTTCACTGTTTGATTACTCGAGGTTTTACTGTAAATAGATAAGTGATCCAGTAAAATATAACTACAGTAAAACCTCACTATAACGGCCACTCAATTACATCAAGTATTTTGAGTGAAAGGCTGGTGGCTGCTTAAAGCAAGTTGAAATTAAAACAGAATGCTCCTATAGGAGCGTTCTGTTTTACTTTCACCTTGCTTTAAGCAGCTACCTGCCCTAAATATCAACTAATTAACACAATTAAGTGGCCGTTATGGAGAGTTGTTACTATAAATCGTTGATTCATGCAGTGAAATGTAGCTCAACAGTCGGATTATCATCAAGAAACGGATTAAGTATATATCGCATTAATGTCTTTACTTGCAAGTTTGTACATTAGAACCAGTCTTTAGCGACCATTAATAGAGGTCTAATTCTGGTTCGTTCAGACAGATGGTAGCTAAATGCAGAGAGAGAGAGTATTGGATGCGTCTGCATTTCTTTTGCCCTGCATTAAGCAATCAGCTGCTTTGTAAGACTGCTATGTTCAATAAATGAAAGGTCGTTTAACCCATTACCTCATAGGCTATTTTTAGATCCAACCTCTTTGAATAAATCTACCAAAAAGGAGTATTAACTTGAGGAAAGGAACATTTTAGAATTTTGTAGTCTGAAACCATTGTGATAAATAGAGCATTTGCTCCTATAGGAGCAAATGCTCTATTTATCACAATGGTTTCAACAGGTGATCTTTGTAGAGGCGTCAAAAGGCGTCAATATGAGGGAATGGGTTACATGTAAGACACATTTCAGTGTATGTCTCATGACCTTGTTTCACGACATCTTAAACTGTGAAACCGTTGAGCAACACGAAAACACATATTGGTAAATTTCACAAAGTTCGTCCATATATTCCAAACATTGTTAGTTTGTTTCTTATATCCGCAATATAAATACATTTTTGTTTAGTTTCACAAAATTCGTCCATATATCCTCAACATTGTTATTTTATGTCTTATATCCGCAATATAGATAAATCGTTGTTTAGTTTTATAAGCTTCATCCATATAAACTTACCATCAACATTGTTATTTTTGTGGTTTTTTATATCCGCAATAGAAATAAACCATGGTTTAGTTTTATATTTGCAAACAGATTGTATCCAGATGAGACGCCGAGTAACTCGGCGTCCCTCGGCGTCTCATTAGACTCCAAGCTGTTTAACACTCGGTCAATAGTTTTTTAAATGATTCAACGAATCAGAAGTAAGAAAAAATGCAACTGAGTTTTGGCAGACATAATTTTGTTCAACACGATAGGACTAACAGTCTACATCAAAAGACCAGATCAACAGGTAAACCCTTTGAATGTGAAAAACGTTGTACGAAAATCTTGCAAACAGTGTAGACCCAGATCAGAGGGGTTCTAGGGGATGTCTAAACTATTTATAGTTTAAAATACTCGCGTAAGTTATACATTGTTATACTGAATTAACTATACTTTTAATTACAGTAAAACCTCTCTAAACCGGACATTCAATTGAATATAAATATCGGTCTTGGAAACAGGCGGCAGCATAATGCAGGATGAAAATCATGCAGAAAGCTCATAGAGGGACATTCTGCATGAATTTAACCCTGCATTAGGCAGCCACCTGCCTAAAAGTATATAAATTCTTCTCTATAGAATTTCGGTTTAGAGAGGTTTTACTGCATTGTTGGGTTATCCCACTTTTTATATCCACTATTCAAAGGGTTCACTCAGTACCTAATGATCCGGATAGATACCCTCTATCACATAGCATTGACGTCATTGCTTTGAATCTCAATATCATAGTTCCACCTGAACGTCCAGAAATGCCATGTGTGAGTCTAACTCTTTACTTAGACACCTTTTGACGCATGTACAAACAGTGTAGATCCAGATAAGATTGGTCCTGTATGAACCGTCTGATCAGGGTCTTCTCTGTATGCTTATGGTATGTATAGATCTGATTCTACAGTTTCTGCCATGGCCAAAATTTCCAGTGCTCATGCCATTATAAAAAAGACTAACAGTTGTGATGTGATTATTTCTAACATAATAACGTATCAGGTAAAAGGTTAAGACCAATCCTATGTAAGGCACAACCATTGATCATATCAAATAATAAAGCCATGGTTTCTGTACTAACGAACAATGTAAATTCTTAAAAGAAATGCATATTCACTATACCCCATTCCTGTCATACTTAAGTGAAAAATGTTGTTACACGAACATAAATCATCGACAATCAATCAAACGGACCGAGCAATACAATGAGCGGCAGAGGTTTATCTGGGTATGAAAAATAAAATACCTTTGAGAAACTATTGACCGAGTGTCAGTCAGTTTGGATCTTAACTCATTCAATCCTAGACTATTTTTAGACCAAACTTCTTTGAATAAATCTGCCGAAAAGGAGCAGATACTAGAGAAAATGAACATTTTTGGAATTGTGTAATTTTGAAACCATTCTAATATTTATCACAGTGATTTCAATAAATGACATTTACAGATGCGTCAAAAAGGCGTCAGTAGAAGGGGATGTGTTAATGAGACCTCGAGGCGTAAGTAGAATGGAATATGTTAATGAGACCTCGAGGCGTCAGTAGAAGGGGATGTGTTAATGAGACCTCGAGGCGTCAGTAGAAGGGGATGTGTTAATGAGACCTCGAGGCGTCAGTAGAAGGGGATGGGGTAAAGAGACCTCGAGGCGTCAGTAGAAGGGAATATGTTAATGAGACCTCGAGGCGTCAGTAGAAGGGAATGGGTTAATGAGACCTCGAGGCGTAAGTAGAAGGGGATAGGTTAATGAGGCATTGAGACGCCAGTAGAAGGGAATGAGTTAATGAGACATCGAAGCGTCAGTAGAAGGGAATGGGTTAATGAGACCTCGAGGCGTCAGTAGAAGGGAATGGTTTAATGAAACCGATGCGTCAGTAGAAGGGAATGGTTTAATGAGACATCGAGGCGTCAGTAGAAGGGAATGTGTTAATGAGACCTCGAGGCGTCAGTAGAAGGGAATGAGTTAATGAGACCGAGGCGTCAGTAGAAGGGAATGGGTTAATGAGACATCGAGGCGTCAGTAGAAGGGAATGGTTTAATGAGACCTCGAGGCGTCAGTAGAAGGGAATGGTTTAATGAGACCGAGGCATCAGTAGAAGGGAATGGTTTAATGAGATCGAGGCGTCAGTAGAAGGGAATGGTTTAATGAGACCGAGGCTTCAGTTAGACCTCGAGGCAGTAGAAGGGAATGGGTTAATAGAACCTCGAGGCGTAAGTAGAAGGGGATAGGTTAATGAGGCATTGAGACGCCAGTAGAAGGGAATGAGTTAATGAGACATCGAGGCGTCAGTAGAAGGGAATGGGTTAATGAGACCTCGAGGCGTCAGTAGAAGGGAATGGGTTAATGAGACCTCGAGGCGTCAGTAGAAGGGAATGGTTTAATGAGAACGAGGCGTCAGTAGAAGGGAATGGTTTAATGAGACCGAGGCGTCAGTAGAAGGGAATTGTTTAATGAGACATCGAGGCGTCAGTAGAAGGGAATGGTTTAATGAGACCTCGAGGCGTCAGTAGAAGGGAATGTGTTAATGAGACCTCGAGGCGTCAGTAGAAGGGAATGAGTTAATGAGACATCGAGGCGTCAGTAGAAGGGAATGGTTTAATGAGACCGAGGCGTCAGTAGAAGGGAATGGTTTAATGAGACCTCGAGGCGTCAGTAGAAGGGAATGAGTTAATGAGACCTCGAGGCGTCAGTAGAAGGGAATGAGTTAATGAGACCTCGAGGCGTCAGTAGAAGGGAATGGTTTAATGAGACCTCGAGGCGTCAGTAGAAGGGAATGGGTTAAGGAGACATCGAGGCGTCAGTAGAAGGGAATGGTTTAATGAGACCGAGGCGTCAGTAGAAGGGAATGGTTTAATGAGACCGAGGCGTCAGTAGAAGGGAATGCGTTAATGATACCTCGAGGCGTCAGTAGAAGGGAATGTGTTAATGAGACCTCGAGGCGTCAGTAGAAGGGAATGAGTTAATGAGACCGAGGCGTCAGTAGAAGGGAATGGGTTAATGAGACATCGAGGCGTCAGTAGAAGGGAATGGTTTAATGAGACCTCGAGGCGTCAGTAGAAGGGAATGGTTTAATGAGACCGAGGCATCAGTAGAAGGGAATGGTTTAATGAGATCGAGGCGTCAGTAGAAGGGAATGGTTTAATGAGACCGAGGCTTCAGTTAGACCTCGAGGCAGTAGAAGGGAATGGGTTAATAGAACCTCGAGGCGTAAGTAGAAGGGGATAGGTTAATGAGGCATTGAGACGCCAGTAGAAGGGAATGAGTTAATGAGACATCGAGGCGTCAGTAGAAGGGAATGGGTTAATGAGACCTCGAGGCGTCAGTAGAAGGGAATGGGTTAATGAGACCTCGAGGCGTCAGTAGAAGGGAATGGTTTAATGAGAACGAGGCGTCAGTAGAAGGGAATGGTTTAATGAGACCGAGGCGTCAGTAGAAGGGAATTGTTTAATGAGACATCGAGGCGTCAGTAGAAGGGAATGGTTTAATGAGACCTCGAGGCGTCAGTAGAAGGGAATGTGTTAATGAGACCTCGAGGCGTCAGTAGAAGGGAATGAGTTAATGAGACATCGAGGCGTCAGTAGAAGGGAATGGTTTAATGAGACCGAGGCGTCAGTAGAAGGGAATGGTTTAATGAGACCTCGAGGCGTCAGTAGAAGGGAATGAGTTAATGAGACCTCGAGGCGTCAGTAGAAGGGAATGAGTTAATGAGACCTCGAGGCGTCAGTAGAAGGGAATGGTTTAATGAGACCTCGAGGCGTCAGTAGAAGGGAATGGGTTAAGGAGACATCGAGGCGTCAGTAGAAGGGAATGGTTTAATGAGACCGAGGCGTCAGTAGAAGGGAATGGTTTAATGAGACCGAGGCGTCAGTAGAAGGGAATGCGTTAATGATACCTCGAGGCGTCAGTAGAAGGGAATGAGTTAATGAGACCTCGAGGCGTCAGTAGAAGGGAATGGTTTAATGAGACCTCGAGGCGTCAGTAGAAGGGAATGGGTTAATGAGACATCGAGGCGTCAGTAGAAGGGAATGGTTTAATGAGACCGAGGCGTCAGTAGAAGGGAATGGTTTAATGAGACCGAGGCGTCAGTAGAAGGGAATGCGTTAATGATACCTTGAGGCGTCAGTAGAAGGGAATATGTTAATGATACTTCGAAGCGTAAGTAGAAGGGGATGGGTTAATGATAGCTTGAGACGTCAGTAGAAGGGAATGGGCTAATGAGACATCGAGGCGTCAGTAGAAGGAAATTTGTTAATGAGACATTGAAACGTCAGTAGAAGGGGATTGGTTAATGAGACCTCGAGACGTCAGTAGAAGGGAATAGGTTAATGAGACATCGAGACGCCAGTAGAAGGGAATGGGCTAATGAGACATCGAGACGTCAGTAGAATGGAATTGGTTAATGAGACATTGAGACGTCAGTAGAAGGGAATTGGTTAATGAGACATTGCGACGTCAGCAGAAGGGAATTGGTTAATGAGACCCCGAGTTGCTCGACATATTCTATTGATCCAAACTGTTTTCAAATGTCAGTCAAGTCGTATTTAGCAGGAAATAATAAGTACAAGTAATACAGTATGTATAGTGAATAACCTATATAAACTCATAACATTGGACTCCGATCAGACTCTGAAAAAGCATCAAAAGGCGTATCGGTGGAGTAAAGTGTTAATAAGATTGACAGTCACACCGAACGCTTCAAAAAGAGTTTTCTGCATGACTTTCACCCTGCATTAACCCATTCCCTCATACTGACGACTTTTGACGACTCTGTAAAAGTCACTTTGTGAAACCATTGTGATAAATAGAGCATTTGCTCCTATAGGAGCAAATGCTCTATTTATCACAATGGTTTCAAACTACAAAATTCTAAAGTTTTCTTTTCTCTAGTTAATGCTCCTTTCCGGTAGGTTTATTCAAAGAGGTTGTATCTAAAAATAGCTTATGAGGTAATGGGTTAAGCAGATCTATAAAGTCTGGTTTAGAGGGATTTTACTCTAAACTGGTTAATCATTTCTCTCATATAGACGTCTCTTGGTACCTTACTTTGCAAACAGAGTAGATCCAGATCAGATAGCTCCTATAAGAATTGTCTTGATCACGGTCTGTTGTGTTTGTTTACGGAGTACTGTAGACCTTAATCCTAAATTTCTGTCACGTTCAAAAATGTTTTTACAATGTGTGATTGTAAATAGTCCATGCATATTCATGCAGTAATAAACTTCACTCTTTGAATATTAATGTAAGAAAAAATAACGTCATGCATATTAATTAGATAATTATAGAATGACTCATGAATACTCAAATTTCTGGCAATGGCAGAAACTGTAAAATCATATCTATATATTTCCATAAGCAAACAGAGCTGACACTGATCGGACGACTCCTACAGGAACTGTCTGATCTTGGTCTATTCTGTTTGTAAAGGCCCGAAAAACATTTGTATGAGGACAGGGTTAATGTTAGAAATAATAGCAGCATGACTATTGATTGGCTGCAGTTTTATTACAGCATATAAACACACGAATTTCTGACCTAGACAGAAACTGCAGAATCAGATCTATCTAATGTGCAATAACGGATTGTTGCTCCGCGTCTGATATAGGTTCATATACAAACAGAGCCGGCTCAGGTCCTATAGAAGCCGTCTAGTTTAATCATAATTATTCTATTGTAAGATATCAACAATACAAATACATACACGAAGACAAGATATAATTAAATCGTGTAAACATTACTTTAGGCATATAATACAAGATGACAATACAAAAGGGTTGGGCCACACGTTTAACAACGTTAGAAATCGATCCGTCCCTTGATGTCATGGTGATGTCAGATTAAACAAATTGGCGGATTTTTGTTATTAATAGAAGCTAAAACACCACACATACACACACCGGTTATGCTTAAACTGACTACATACTTGGGTCCCATACCCATCCCTCCCCAAGCCAAGTGTCCAAATCAGACGTTTCCCCCATACTAAGTCAGTTACATTTGTATATAAATCATACAAATTTATTATTGGACCGTGTGTTGACAACGGCGAGTGCTTTTTATATATGCTCGCACCTCTTGAAATAAAGATGTTTTCTCCTCATCAGATAATGTATCAATTCCATGTAATGATTTATTTGTACTATAGGATAGAAAGAAAGAGTATTAATAAATAATACGTGTCGCTCATTATGGTAAAGACTACATTTAAGAATAAGTGTTCGCAATCTTCGATTCCATGGTTACATGAACTGTCGGGATGAACTCGTTGGTGATTATAAAAGAGATCATTATTTAAGATATTACATGGGTTTCTCATACCAGTATTAAATACATTATAGCATACTTACAGCATCCTCTTGGATTTCTACTGAAGCATGCCACATACACGACAATCATTACCGCCACACAGAGGAGGATCAGGCCTCCAAGAGAGCCCCAAAAGCTGCAATAAAACATAGCCAACAACTTGACAGGAGTTTTAGTAATACGATACAAACACGTTAACCCTTTATCTGATGAATATTCATGTAAGAAATTATAATATAATGAATATTTATTAGATGAGTTTTCATAACGGTATATAATTTTTATAATCATTAGAATGTTTAGCCATGGCAGAAACTGAATATTCATGCCTATATTATTCCATAATAAGCCCAACCGACCCTGGAATGATGGCTCCTGCTGGTACCTGGTCCGGGTCTACTCTGTCTGCAAAGACGTCAAAAGGAACTACCCTGTATGCTATGGTCAAATGTTCCCGTTTGGAGTGCAATTATAAAAAAAAGCCAATTCAGCGTATATCCTCATGAGATGTCAGGTTATTCGACATCTCATTTAGATCTAAGAGGTTTCCAAATGCGAGTCTGGCCTCGAATAGCGGGACAGTGGTTCAACCTCTTCCCTGTTCTATATTTATTCCAAATTTCAATACCTACTGAATATTAATTGACAAACTAGTTATGATGAACTGTGGAAGGTGGAACATTGTAGCCATTTTAGAAAGAGCAGACCCTCTTTAGACGGCTCTTCAGGGTCTACCTTTTTTGTAAAGGTGTTTAAACGCGTTTATATGAAAGAAAGGGTTCATACTAACAGAAATAAATATTATATTTGTTCCCTTTATGTGTGATTACTTACATGACTGTTGATAAATCCAGCGTCACTGTTGAACTATATGCAGTATGTTATTCCCGACGAATGATAGTTGTGTATGAAATCGTCGGTTCATATCTGACTATTCAATGATCCTCGTCCGCTGGAAAAGCGAAATTCGTTGTTACTCATTCAGTATCTGCAATCAACGGATCTGTTAAGAGATATATCAAAAATGACACAGGATTCTAATTAAAATCGTTATTTAGTGAACAAACAGTCGAGCATTTAACCCTTCGCTTGCTGAATTTTAAAATACATTTCTCCTTCTTTACCCATGCCCTGTTGTATAGTTACATATATCTTCACTGTGTACGCGTATTTCGCTGTGCAATCACTGATGTGGAGTGCACTCGTTGCACAATCAATTTGTAAATAGTGCAGACCCAGATGAGACAGCTCCTGCAGGAGCTGTCTCATCTGGGTCTTCACTATTTACAGGTAGGTATATTGACGTGAAAAGCAAGTGAAGGGTTAACATTTACCTCATACATACGCCATTTGGTGACTTTGCAAACAGAGTAACCGCAGATCTTGTAGGAGCCATCTGATGTGGGTCTGCTCTATTTGCTTTAAAATTATATGGAGCTGATTCTAAGTTTCCGCTATGGCAAAAACAGCTTGGGTAAAGATGCAATTATAAAAATCAGCTAAGTCATAGTCATGGTGACATTATTTATCAGGTAAATGGCTAAAAGCACGTGCCTGCTAATGCAAAACGAATTATATGCTGAAACTCCCTGGGGAAGCATTTCATTAATATTTTATCATTTGTCTTCGACCCGATATTTTGACTAACTTTGAGCGACCACTTTAGAAAGGTTTTGCTACATTCCAGACTTGATACAGTTTAAATGTGTTGCTCTGAAATGTCGCATTTGACATAAAAACGTGTTTTATGATAAAGAAATCTTTGAAATGATTCAGTTATTACTTGGCAAGAAATTTCTTTTCAAAAGCGAGGAAGAAGACTGTTTTCACAGGTTGTATAAAGGCGCTAAAGCGACAGTCACAGAGACTTTAACATACAAGATGTAAAAATAATGATAATTCTACAACAGATTTAAAGTATGAGAATAGGCCTAAATATATTGTTTATTACAGTGACATGTGAATTACAATAAAACAGTAAAACCCTTCTAATGTGACCACCAAACAGGGGTCTAATTCTGGATAAAGAGGCCATTGGTAGCACTAACGGTAGGTTATTGCAGAACGAAAACTAAGCAAAAAACTCCCATCTGAGCTTTTTGCATAATTTTCGTCCTGCATTAAGCAACCACATACTTTAAAGACCACTACATGTGTATTCGTTATGGAGGGGTTCAACTGTATCTCGGTAAATAAATAAATGAGTTAACCACCTAGCCCTAATGGGCCTATATGTCACCTGTGGCAATCATTTTGATAAATACCATTCACTCATAAAACAAGAAAATGATCATGGAATAAATTTAAATCAGGACATTTCCGGTATCTCATTTACACGGAATGGCAACAATCCATTTTTTCTAGTACATGTATTACTCAATATACATATGAATGAAATCAAATGGAATAAATGAATGAATTAATGAATGAATGAATGAATAAATAAATAAATGAATGAATGAATGAATGGATGGATGGATGAATGAATGAATGAATTAATGAATTTATCGAATGAGTGAATGATGAATTTATTCAATCAATCAATCAACAATTGCATGAATGGATTGATGTAAGAATAAACGACTTTTTTCATGAGAGTAACTCAATTTTTCAAACAAGTTATCTACCATTAGGTCCTCTAAGAATAAATAACAACTTTAAGATTAACTGGGATGCACATGCATTTTCATCTACAAACAATGTAGACCCAGATCAGAGTTATCCTAGTGGATCCCAGTCTGATCAGAGTCTGTACTGTCATTCCAATCCTCTAGGAAGCCTTTTATCATCACCGAACTCTATAGTTAAACACTGATGGACTGGTTACTATTCATACTCACTGAACGCTATGGGTAAAACTGATGGACTGGTTACTATTCATACTCACTGAACTCTATAGTTAAACACTGATGGACTGGTTACTATTCATACTCACTGAACTCTATAGTTAAACACTGATGGACTGGTTACTATTCATACTCACTGAACTCTATAGTTAAACACTGATGGACTGGTTACTATTCATACTCACTGAACTCTATAGTTAAACACTGATGGACTGGTTACTATTCATACTCACTGAACTCTATAGTTAAACACTGATGGACTGGTTACTATTCATACTCACTGAACTCTATGGGTAAAACTGATGGACTGGTCACTATTCATAGTCACCGAACTCTATAGTTAACACTGATGTGCTGGTCACTATTGAACTCAGCGTTAAAAAAGGGTTAAAAACTCTTTTGGCGCCAAATTTAAAAGTGTCGTCAGCAATAATAATTTCATATTAAATATAATTCTAAACTAAATAATAAAGGTATATTAGTAAAACATGTGAGGGCTAAAAAATACAGAAAACAGTGAAGTCCCAGGTCTTGAAAAGGTGGCATCTGACATGGGACTGCACTGTTTTCAATAGTGCCAAATGGCGACATTGGCTCCGAAAGTGTTAAGGTGTTTAGCCCATTCATTCCCGTTATCCCGTAAATTGTAAAAAGGGCAAATAGTGTAGACCCAATTACTCGGCGTCTCATCTGGATAAGAGCTGTTTTTTAAAAGTCAGTTAGGTGTCGCTTAGATTAGACACTCCAGATCACAATGTAATTCTTTGAATGCGGGGCACGTGCAAACTGCCATTTGCAGACAGTGTATACCCAGATCAGAGGACTCCTAGAGGAGCCCTCTGATCAGGGTCTGTACTGTTTGTCATTCAAACTCCTCACGCAAAGTACATCCATCCATAGTAAATGGACTTTACCATTTTAAACAGTTATGGACCATTCGACTTTGAACCTTCAGCATTGAAAGGGTTAATGCACATTGTTAATAATGTAAAATCAGAGAAAGGTCTAATGTCAGTTACGCAAGGTTGGTGGTTCATGTCTTAAAAAACATTTGTCGGAGTGTATCAATTATATATACAACAGATAAAACGCCCTAGTATAGATTGATCAAGACGAGACGCCGATTAACCCTTTCACCGCCGATGTCACATAAATGCACCACGACAAATAGTGCAGTCCCATATCAGACGCCGCCTTTTCAAGGCGGAGTCTGATCAGGGACTTCACTTTTTGTCTCAAATTCTATTTCTATATATGTGCTTTGTTCCTATGAAAATTGCATTTATTTATCTCATTTCCTTGTTTTACCGAATGATTTAACACAATTGAATTGCAGACGACAGTTAGAAATTTGGCGCCGAAAGGGTTCACCCCTATTACCTGATGGAGATAGAGTAGACTAAAGGGACCATCCGATCAGGATCTGCTCTGTTTGCTTATGGAATGATATACAGTCCGTAATGCCATTTTAAGAGCTCAGCCTATTAATATGCATGATATCATCATTTCTTATATGAAATTTCATCAGTTAAAGAGGAAGTCCTTACAATGAACGCATATTTTAAATAATGTCATAAAACATGTGGTGTTTATTCGACTGGTTTTCTTGCGAACTACTTTCAGGATATAACCAAACGATCTATGTAATTGTTATGCATTTTTAAAACACGTTGCTATTAGAGACAATATCATTTTAACCCTTTCCCTCATATATAAACGTGTTTTCACGCATTTGCAAACAGAGAAGACCCAGATCAGACGGCTCCTAGAGGAGCCGTCTGATCAGGGTCTGCTCTGTTTGCTAATATAATTCGATAGACCTGTTTCTTTACTTTCTAAAATGTCTACAATGGTCCACCTTCCTTACTTTATTATACTTATTTGACCATGAACATTCAATGGGTATTTAACTTTGGGTTTAACATAGAACAGGGAAAGGGTTAATGGGTTAACCCGGTGTCCCACCAGGCTCTACACTGGTACATGTATACACTTCAATAGTAGAGAAAGGTATATACAGTAAACCCATCTAAACAGGAAATCTAATAGACGATAATTTAGATAGTTTTAGGCAAGTGGCTTCATACTGCAGGGTGAAAGTCGTGCAGAAAGCTCCTCTATGAGCTTTCTGCGTGATGTTTACCCTGCATTAAGCTGCCACCAGTCTCCAATGCCGATATTTACACTAAACGTAACATCTGGTATAGAGGGGGTTTACTGTAAACTTAGCTCTTTCAGTATAGTGCAAATGGTGGTTTGAGGAAGCGAAACTTTTCTGAATGTGCTGTCTTTCCCCCATTATTCACTCTCTGACTTGCATTTATAAACAGCCTGGATCCTGATGCGACTCCAAGCTGTTTGACACTCGGTCAGTAGTTTATCAAGATATTGATCGTATGGAAATGCACCAGATCCAAAATTGAACAGTATTTGGTGACAGTTGGGTAAGGGCTAATTAGCCATTCGACCGTCAAATACGCTAAAAGCTTCAAACTAGTCTTCACATAATGCATGTTCCAGAGTCTTGGCAGCGAAAGAGTTAAAAGCGATATCACAGCAATAACTTACACAAATGTCTAGTGTTATCACAAGTTAAAAGCGATATCACAGCAATAACTTACACAAATGTCTAGTGTTATCACAAGTTAAAAGCGATATCACAGCAATAACTTACACAAATGTCTAGTGTTATCACAAGTTAAAAGCGATATCACAGCAATAACTTACACAAATGTCTAGTGGTATGACAAATTCAATTAAGCTTGGACTTGCATGATCGCTCTGAGCTCACATGATCGCTCTGGGCATTTAGCTATCAACCGCTGTTCATCGAGCTATTAATTGCGGATTGAAAGCCTATCTCAACCTTTTACTACATACATATTCATGGCAGACTTCATCCATTATGAAAATTCATTAATTCATTCCCTCATAGGCTATTTTTAGATCAACTCTCTTTGAATGAATATACCGAAACGGAGCATTTACAAGACGAAAATATTTTTTTTAGAATTGTGTAATGTTGACACCATTGTGACAAATAAAGCATTTGCTCCTAAGGAGCAAATGCTTTATTGATCACAATGGTTTCAGAAAGTGACTTTTACAGAGGCGTTAAAAGGCGTCAATATAAGGGAATGAGTTAATTAATTCATATTGTTACATGCAATAAGTGAATACATAGCTATGCCGAATAGTGTAAACCTAAGATAGTCTATAAGCAAACAGAACAAACCCTGAATAGACGGTCCCTATAATGAGCCGTCTGATCTGGGTCTACTCTATTTGCAAAGGTGTTCAAAGGCATCTCTATGGTGTAAAGGGTTATATAAATGCTAAATAGACCAACGTTGGCTATCATGGATACTTCATCAACTAAACAGTTAATTTGATTTTTTCCCCAAATAATTAGAAAACGTCCATGTTCGATTTTTATTATCAAACTCAGAGTACGCATTTCTAGAAGAATGTAAAGTGCGATTGCTTGGTTGTGAGATTACTCAGATTAGTAGACTTCAGAGGAGTTCATTGTCGTGTTGTGAGATTATTCAGATTAATAGACTTCAAAGGAGTTCATTGTCCTGTTGTAATATTACTCAGATCAGTAGACTTCAGAGGAGTTCATTGTCGTGTGCCTGATTGGTCAAAGGCTTGCTCCGACATTTTAACACATTTGCAAACAGAGGAGACCCATAATCAGTCGGACCATATACGTTCATATGTGTTTGATGATGCAATCATACAGTAAAACCCTCTAAACCGGAACTCTAATAGAGAATAATTTCGATACTTTTAGGCGGGTGGCTGCTTAATGCAGGGTGAAATTCATGCTGAAAGATCGTACTGGAGACTTTTACCACGCATTTAGCTGCCACCTGTCCAAAAGACCGATATTTATATTAAATTTAACGTCTGGTTTAGAAAGGCTATATTGTATATCTGACTAGATTGGTTCTGCCATGGTTAAAACTTCCCAAATAGTTTGGCGCTATTTTGCAACTGTATGTTTTTGTACTAAGTTATCAGTGACAGAGCAACCAAATTCAGTTAACCCATTCCCTCATAGGCAATATTTGGACTCAAACTCTTTGAATAAATCTACTGACAATGAGCATTTACTAGAAAAAAGAAACATTTAGAATTGTGTGTACTTTTGAAACCATTGTGATAAATAGAGCATTTGATTCCATTGAGCAAATGCTCTCTTTATCACGTTGCGTCAAAAATGACTTTTACAGAGGCGTCAAAAGACATCTATATAAGTTAATGGGTTAACGTATCGATTTGAAATCGATTATTGAATACATGTACATGCATTCAAGTCTTGCGAGTATACGCTTCACACCAAAGACCACTGATCTTGTACTTCAATAATTCCTTGACTCCCTACGGGAAACATTCTCTCTAGTCATATATCCGTATCATAGATCAATCAAATATTTCGTTTAAAACATTAAATGTGCTGGCACCGAGTATATAAAATTTGCAAAAAGTGTAGATCAGATCAAAGGAGTCTTCGGTGAACCCTTTTATTAGCGTTGGACTGTTTGTTGTTGTTGTTTTTGTTTTATAAAATTTAGATAATTTTGACGGAACGTATTGTTTAATTAGTATTCAGAAAAGGAGGAGCCAGGTTGAATAATTTAGCAAGTTATGGGTTAAACAAAATAAACAAAACCGCGTTGTTAAGTCAACGGAGTGCACGTTTCGCAGTTTCTAGTTTGGAACTGGTTTTAAACGATACAATGGATTCTAATTTAAACTGGACTCGTTTTATCTCCGACTAAAATGGTTTATGTAAACACAATTTGATTAATTTTCAACTTTATCTTGCTAAGGGCGCAATTTGTCACAAAAATAACTTCGTGAATATTAATTGGCTGAATCTTTGATAGTGGTATATAGACACAAGGCTGTTTGTCTATGGCAGAAACTGTCGACTTAGATCTGCATTTGATATCATAAGCAAACGAAGTAGACTCTGATCCTATAGGAATTGTCTGGTCTGGATATGCATTTGTACTCTGTTTCCCAAGGAGCCATTTTGTGCCCTATCAAGTAAAGTCTTAACTCTTTCCCTGATCAATATTCATGTAAGAAATAATGACATCATGCATATTCATTAGCCGAATGTTATAACTTGTGCATGATCACAAGCTGTTTTGACCTTGGCAGAAACTGTAAAATCAGATCTATATACTTCAATAAGCAAACAGAACAGATCCTGATCAGAGAGCTTACTGCATTATTTTTGTCATGCATTAATCTACCACCTGCCGTACAGACCAATAATTAGACCTTTATTCGGTGGCCGCTTAAGACAGGTCCTACCCTAGTCTCAGGTTTGCAATAATAGGATATCTCATACGTCAGGTAATCGATCGATCAATATGGTTATATAACGGCATACACTGCTTAGATCCAAATCAACAATCTAGCCACCCAATATTCAAATAAAAATAGACAACCGCCAACAGTAGCAATATTATGACAATACTTCAGCCCTAAGGATAAAGGGCTAGTATAGTCAATGTTGAACCAGTCGTGAACATGGTTTCTCCACATGAATGATACACTGAGTTACCTAACGTTTCATTTAGAGATGCTTCTCATTTACAGAAAATACTTGCCACTCATTTGGAGAAATTAAATACATGACACTTGATACACAGTCACTTTATACTCATTTAGCGAAAATGCTTGATGCTCATTTTAAAAAAATCTTCTAGGCACTCATGTAGAGAAACTACTTAGCTCCAGTTTGAAAAAACTACTTAACGCTCATATAGAGAATCCTTTTGACCTTCATAGGGAGAGACTCATTTTGATCAAATACGTGACACTCAATAAAAAAAATCTTGACACTCAATTAGAGAAAATACGTAACACTCAAGTGGAGAAAATACATGGCAGTCAAGTACTGATAATACTTGGTACCACCAATTAGTAGAAAATACTTGACACTCATTTGAAGAGACTACTTGACACTCATTTAGATAAACTACCCGACACTCAATTATATAAACTTCTTGACACTCAATTAGATAAACTACCCGACAGTCAATTAGAGAATCTCACTGAAGAGACTATTTGACACTCATTTAAAGTAATTGACACTCAGTTAGAGAAAATAACTGAATCTCATAAAGAAAATTGATTCTTTGAAGAAACTACTTGACACAAATTTAAAGAAACTACTAAACAATCATTTAAAGAAACTACCACCAACTCATTTAGAGAAACTACCACATACTCATTTACAGAAACAACTACACACTCATTTACAAAAACAAGTAGACACTCCTTTAGAGAAACACTCATTTAGAGAAACTACCACACACTCATCTAGAGAAACAACTAGACACGCATTTAGAGAAACTATCAACACTCATTTAGAGAAACAGGTATACACTCTTTTAGAAACACACTCATTTAGAGAATCTACCACACACTTATTTAGAGAAACAACTAGACACTCATATAGAGAAACAACTAGACACTCATTTAGATAAAATACCACATACGCATTTAGATAAACTACCACATACTAATTTAGAGAAACTACTACGCACATTTAGACAAACTACCACGCACTTATTTAGAGAAACAACTAGACACTCATTTAGAGAAACAACTAGACATTCGTTTAGAGAAACATTCATTGAGAGAAACTGCTAAACAATCAATTAGAGAAACTTCTAGACAATCATTTAAAGAAACAACTACACACATTTAGATAAACTACCACCCACTTTGTTTGAGAAACAACTAGACACTCATTTAGAGAAACTACCACATACTTATTTAGGGAAACTACTAGACACGCATTTAGAGAAACTTCTAGGCAATCATTTAGATAAACTACCATACACTCATTAGAGAATCAACTAGACACTGATTTAGAGAAACAACCAGACACTAATCTAGAGAAACACTCTTTCAGAGACACAAATAGATACTCATTTAGAGAAATAACTATACACTCATTCAGAGAAAGAACTAGACAGTCTTTTAGAGAAACACTCATTTAGAGAAACAACTCGACACTCATTTAGAGAAACAACTAGACACTCGTTTAGAGAAACATTCATTGAGAGAAACTGCTAAACAGTCAATTAGAGAAACTTCTAGACACTCATTTAAATAAACAACTACACACACATTTAGAGAAACTACCATACACTTATTTAGGGAAACAACTAGACACTCATTTAGAGAAACTTCTAGGCACTTATTTAGATAAACTACCATGCATTCATTTAGAGAAACAACTAGAAACTCATTTAGAGAAACAACTAGAAACTCTTTTAGGGAAGCAAGTAGACACTCATTTAGAGAAACTACCATACACTTATTTAGAGAAACAACTTGACACTCATTTAGAGAAACAACTTGACACTCATTTAGAGAAACAAGTAGACACTCTTTTAGGGAAGCAAGTAGACACTCATTTAGAGAAACTACCATACACACATTTAGAGAAACAACTTGACACTCATTTAGAGAAACAACTTGACACTCATTTAGAGAAACAACTACACACTCGTTTAGAGAAACAATTAGACACTCATTTAGAGAAACTACTACACATTCATTTAGGGAAACAATTAGACACTCGTTTAGAGAAACTACCATACACTCATTTAGAGAACTAACTAGACACTCATTTAGAGAAACACTCATTTAGAGAAACAATTAGACACTCATTTGGAGAAACTACCTTACACTCATTTAGATAAACTACCACACACTCATTTAGAGAAACTACCATACACTCATCTAGATAAACTACCACACACTCATTTTAAGAATCTACTACATACTCATTTAGAGAACCCACATGACCATAATATGGAAAACTACTTGACACTAATTTATACAAAGTACACCACAGTTCACACCCATCTAGAAACTAATTTGTGCCCGTGTTTTGTGTGCTTCTGTGTTTGCTGCGGGTTATCGCGTGGTTTCGCCTGTGTAACTTATATTATTTTATGTTCTATTTCGATACTCATTGCAATAGAATAGGAAACGAACTGCACACTAATTTCATACGAATATTACTGCCCTTTATCAACTACATGCATTCATTAATTTACTCATGCATTATAAGACCTGGAAACTGCCCATTAAATAATAGATAATATTAGTAAATACTGTGATAGTCACGTACACTCTGCTAGCAAACGTATGTAATCAATGATATTTTACTAGAACAAACATAATCGGTGAATATTTAATCAGTTGAATGTGGATTTTAACCCTCTCGCTACTAGTGGCGAAACAGATTACCTATGAAAATTGTTTGGATCCAAATGGGACGCAGAGTAAGTGGTCAGCTCATCAGGATCCAAACTGTTTGATGGGATGATTATGTGTCTTGAAATAAAATGAATGAAGATTAATAAAAGTAGAATTCGAGCAGACGACAAATTTTCCAAATGTCATTACGTGGCAGCGAAGGGGATTAAGCTAACAAGGTGTTCTGATATAATGATTTAAAATACAATGTAGTTTTTTGTTTCAATTTACAGTGCTAATTCCATCCTTTTTATGCCTTTGAATCCTCTTTAAAAGTCACGTTTTGAAACCATTGTGATAAATAGAGATCATTTACAAATGCTCTTTTTGTCACAATGGTTTCAAAACTACACACTTCTGAATTTTCATTTTTTCTAGTAAATGCCCCTTTTTGGTAGATTTATTCAAAGAGGTTGGGTCTAAAATAGCATATGACGGAATTGGCTAAGCGAACACCAAAATGAGCCATAACCACGAGTCTTAAAGACAGGTGGTTGCTTAGTGCAGGATGGAACCTATGCAGAAAATTCCTACAGCAACAGTACTTTCGTCCTGTACATGTATTAAGCAACCATCTGTTTGTAGAAATACAGGTTTCTATTCATTCAGTGGTCGGTCAAGAGGGATTCTATTATATAAGTAGACGTTTAGACTTAGTAAAGATCCTAGACACAATGTGTGCAAAAATAGCGTTTCTGATATAATATGAAATATCATCAAATATCGCACGACTCTTTCAATAACAATGACGGATTTAGGATAACACATACAGACAGTTTATTGAAACAAAAAGGAGGAAATTACAAAAGTTAGCAACAAAATCAAGCAGTCATCACATTATACAGATGACAATATAGGGACAATATACAGAAACGAAAGAGTTAAAAACAAACAAAATGTCGCAGCATTTGCAATAGATCATTCAAACGAAACCAAGTAAAACGAATTATTGCTTTACACCGATTAAAAAAATATGAATTTCATAAAGTAGTCACTTTAGAGGGGTTTTACTGTACTAATTCTCGGTTTTAAAGCCTAGTGGTAGTTTAACCCTTCGCTTCCTATTCGTGTCAATATACCTACTTGTAAATAGTGAAGACCCAGATGAGACAGCTCCTGCAGGAGCTGTCTCATCAGGGTCTGTACTATTTACAAGTTGATTGTGCAACCAGTGCACTCCACAGCAGTGATTGCACAGCGAAATACTTGTACACAGTGAAGATATATGTAATTATACAACAGGACATGGGTAAAGAAGGAGAACTATATTTTAAGATTCAGCAAGAGAAGGGTTAATGCATGGCCCATTTGCAGGAGCTTTCTGTATTACTTTCGTCATACATTAAGCAACCACATGCTTCGAAGGACACGCCTCATTGCAACCAGAATTCTTCATGGATCCAGATTCTTTTTGCAATTCTGATAGAGCTTAATACCAAGATAATTTATCTGAAGTTTGGTTACATTGTAAATTCTTGTTGTGTATTCGATTGTAAACTGTTGTTCTGTATTCGCTTGTAAAGTCTTGTGTATTCGATTGTAAATTGTTGCTCTGTGTTTCGCTTGTAGAGTCTTGTACTGTATTCGGTTGTAAAATGTTCCGTATTCTCTTGTAAATTCATGTTCTGTATTTGTCTGTAAGTTGGTGTGTATTTGCCCTCCTCCACTGTATTGCCAACACTTCAAAGTCCATTTTAGAAAGATTGTGTTTGAAAGTAAAAAAGGTTGGTGACTTTCCTTTTGAGTATGACTCTATCTCGGTTAACACTTTCCGTCAAGAATATTCGTATAAGAAATCTTCTCATAATGAAGTTTGTTAGATTAACTGTTATAATGGCATATGAACACGATATATTTTGACCTTGGCTGACAAGATATAATCATATCTATATTAGTCCATACGCAAACAGAGAAGACCCGATCAGACGGCACCAGTCTGGGTCTACTCTGTTTGCAAAGGCGTTAAAATACGTACCTATGGAGTAAAAACGGCGTCCTTACGCACAAATGAAAAATTATGACCAACAAATACGCACGAGTGACAACGCTTTGTATATTATTGTATATTGATTTCCTCTTAAAGTCCATACATCATTCCAATAAAGCCTTGTTAAATGACCGATCTTATCTGAATTACTTTTTTCTATCCCTTGATCAGGACGTATTAATAAATAATCGAATCTCCCTGTCTGCTTTTTATCAATATTGATACACATTGATAGACAGGGTATTAACTTTAAGCATGCTGGGGAATGGGTCGTCTGCTTAACTCCTTCAGTGCCACCAAGACGGGTTTGTGATATCATATGCAAACAGTTTGGATCCAGATGAGAGTAACCCGGCGTCGCATCAGGATCCAAACTGTTTAACACAGTGTTAATCTGTTTATAATGAAATTAAGGAAAATCCATTCTAAGACTTGAAGGACGTGAAAATATGTGCAGCAGACGACAATGGTAAACCGTTTACGTCATAGAGCAAAGTAAACCCAGTAGGAATAGTTTGATCAGGGTCTCTTGCTCGGGAGCAGTTTCATCTGGGTCTGCACTAATTTTGCCTAATTTTAATTGTGGTGTACCCACAGAGCAAAAAGGGTAACACGAGAATACAGAATAAGTGAACATTGAACAAAGTTTAAACGTACAAGCCAAAACTGATCAAAGGTTCAGAAGTTAACACATAGTATGCGTTTCCAAGCCTATTGAAGGTAAAAAAGCAAGAATTACCCAGCAAACACAGACAAATGACTTACAGGCAAACAGAGCAAACGAGTACAAACGAGTATAGAATAGTGGTTAAATGTAAAACATAATCTAAGTTTCGAAACGAACACAGATAAAACAATAATTATAGTAAAAGCCAGCATTAAGCAAGAATTTACATGCATACCAGCACACACAGAACAACAATCTACAAGCAAGGAAACACCAAGCACGAGGTCACAAGCTAACATAGGACTATAGTCTAAAATTGAACACTGAGCAAGCGTCTATAAGCCAACACAGAACAAGATTTACAAGTCAACATACGGGTAGAGCAAGAGATTAAAATCCAACATTAAACCAAATTTTATATATCAAAATAGAATAATATTTTACAAGCAAATGCTGAGCAAGAGTTTATAAGCGAAGGCATGTTAAGTTTTTACAACTAACATAGAGCAACTGTTTACAAGTCAACATACAACCATCAGTTAAAGCCAACACATAATAAAAGTTTAAAAGTCAACACTGGATAATAGGAGTTACCAAGCCAACACAGAGAAATATTTTACAAGCCATCATATAGTAGGAGTTTAAAAGTCAAGTCAAGTTCAAAGTCAAGTAATACTTATTTAAATCGGAAGTTTTTGATAACAGTAATAACACAAGCTCTGCAAAGCTCTGCACGGTTTTTAACCTACAGGCGAACAAAGAGTAACGGTTACAAGCCAACAGAGAGTTAGGGTTTACAAAGACATAACGCACGAATATATAAGCAAACACGAAACAGGATTTACAAGCCAACACAAAGAAGGGTTTACAAGCCAGCGCGGAGTAAGGGTTTACAAGCCTATACAAAGTAAGTGTTTACAAGTCAACACATATTAAGTGTTTACAAGCCAACAAAGAGTGAGTATTTACAAGCAAACATAGAATAAATGTTTACCACCCAAACAACACAGAATCAGTGTGTGTATAAGCTCGAATTTACATGCTAACATAATGTTAGGGTTAACAGGTCAACATAGAGCAAGGGATTGCAAGCTATCATAGAGAAAGAAGTTAAAGCCAACACAGATTATGAGTTTAAAAGTCAACACTTAGCGAGCATTTACATGCCAACATAGAGTAAATGTTTACAAGCTAACATAAAACAATAGTTTACAAGCGAACATATACCAGCGTAGAAGCTAACATAAAATAAAGATTACAAGCCAATATATAGTAAGCGCTTACAAGTCAACACATTATCGTTTACAAGCCACCATAAAAAGGGTGTTTCAATGAAAAAATAGTAAAGTCAAGCAGAAAAAGCCACACACAAAACGCTACCATCACCAAAACACCTACATAAAACATAGCAATTTATACTCATACACACACACATACAGTAGAAATATTCTGAAAATGGGTGATCCTTCGAAAGCAAAAGTTGAAATGCAAAAAGAGAAAATTGCAGACTCGGTTTTATTGAGTCTGTTCATGAGTAGTAATTAAAACTGCAACACTACTCACGTCCCCTAGCACTGGCTTAAGAAGTATTCAATTTTCAAAACGATCAACATCAAAACTAAATATCCCGAAGGACCAGAAAATATAACAAAACTGAGGAAGTCACATACAAGACGCAACCACCACCAACACATCAATAGACAGCATGTACACACACACACACAACCAAACACACGCAAACACACGAGAAGAACACAGAAAACACCAACAAAAACACAAGCACCAGAGACAAAAATGAACAAAACACAAGCAAGCACAAAGACACAAGACAAACAAAAGTAAGGGTGACAACGAGAGAACCGCCTTGGCACGGTCAGTAGCAAAATCACCACTGGGGGTTTAAACCGGTTTACGGACGTCCTAACCTCACACTTATCTCAAAGTCACCCTAGCTAAACAAACATTGTAAATAAAGGTATCTCCGCCGGACTTACAAATTCTGAAGGGAGGTGACCCCCTGAGAGCAAAAATTGCAACACAAAAAGAGAAAATTGCAGACTCGGTTTTATTGAGTCTGTTCATGAACAGTAATTGAAAGTGCAACACTGCTCACGCCCCCTAGCACCGGCTTAAGCGGTATTCAATTTTCAGAACAAGAAGTACTGAAATTCATGATCTCAAAGGATCAGAAGGTATAACAACACTGAGAATGAAGTACGGGACGACGTTTTACAAGCCAAAATAGAGTAAGCGTTTACAGGCCAACCCAGAATTAAGGTTGATAAGCCAAACATAATAAGTGTTTACATGCTAACACAGAGTAAGTGTTTACAAGTCAACATGGATTTAGGGTTTATAAGCCAACATGGAGTAACGGTTTACAAGCTAATATAGATGAAGAGTTTACAAACCAGGATATAGTAAGAGTTTAATAACCAGCGCGGAGTAAGTGTTTACTAGTCAAAATAGAGTGAGGGTATAAAATGCAAAGTTTACAAGTCAGCATATAGTAAGAAGCTACAAGTCAACATATAGTAAAAGTTTATTAGTCACCATAGAGTGAGAGTTTACAAGCACAGAATGAGGGTTTACAAGCCAACTTAGAGTAGGGTTTACAAGGCACACATATTAGGATTTACAAGCTAATATATAGTAACAGGGTAAAAGACAACACAGATTTAGGGTTTACTAGTCAAAATAGAGTAAGGGTTTACACGCAAACATAGAGTAAGAGTTTACACACAAACATAAAGTAAGGTTTACACGCAAACATGGGGTAAGGGTTTACACGCAAACATAGAGTAAGAGTTTACAAGCCTGTAAAAGACGTCTGATCAGGATCTGCCCTGTATTCTTTTGAAATAATATAGATCTATTTCTACAGTTAGTGTCATGGCCAAAGGTGCATGTGTTCATATACCAGACAAAAAGCATTCAAATTAATGAAGTCATGATATTTTATATAAATATTCATGAGAGAAATTGTAAGAGTCCACAGGTACATACTAATCCATGTAGCTGGACAAAACGAATACGGTTGTTGATATTGCCGGCTGCTGGATGGAAATTGTTAAAATGGAATTGGAATATGTTTTTCCTCTTTCAGAGTTGCTAATATTTTATACAAACATATTTGTTTCAGAATTACATATAAATATGCCTACTAAAATTCTAAAATCGCCATTTCTCCACCAAACACTGTGTTGTGACCACTCTTTAGAATCGTCTAAGACGAATCTAAACAGTGGTCACAACATCGGGTTTGGTGGAGAAAAACAAGAGGTTATTCTTGAACATGTTTTAATCTACGCATCTTATCTGGACATCTGTTGTTTACTGCAAAACTGTACAACTGCACTACGATATGGCCATGTATAGTAAACCTAGACCCGATCTTATAAAAATTAGTCTTGATCATTATAAGCCATTGGTCTGATTGTGAGTTTTACTAACAATCTGACCATTCAAATACTTGAGAATGATCTCAAATTCACATGAAGTGTGATAACCTCGGACCCTAAGCAATGTTAAGAACATCACTAGTCTTCCGAGAAAAAACATATTTAAGCATTTATTCCATAAAAACGGGTTTTGTGCTTTTGCAAACATGGTAGACCCAGACTATACAACTCCTTTAAGAGCCGCGTGATCAGGGTCTACTCTGTTTGCATACAACATTAGATAAATATGAATTTACCGTTTCTACAATGGTCAACAATTCGCGTGTTCACGTGCTATTAAAAACATATCTAATAATTATTCATGAAGTCATTATTTCTTAATGAATATTTACAGGGTTATATATCGAACAGGATATATCTATGCACTTTGATTTTCTTGGATGTCATAAATTAAAAATACTTTTAAAACTACAGTAAAACCTCTCTATAACGGCCACTAAATTTAAAGCAAATAGTTTGTGTTAAATGCAGATGACTGCTTAAAACAAGGTGAAAGTAAAACAGAACGCTCCTGTAGGAGCGTTCTGTTTCAATTTCACATTGCTTTAAGCAGCCACCTGTCCTAAATACCAACTACAGTAAAACCTCTCTATAACGGCCATCAAATTGTATTAATTAATTGGTATTTAGGGTGGCTGCTTAAAGCAAGGTGAAGGTAAAACAGAACGCTCCTATAGGAGCATTCTGTTTGACGTTCACCTTGCTTTAAGCAAACACCTGCTTTTAACACAAAATACTTGATCTAATTTAGTGGCCGTTATAGAGAGGTTTTACTGTAATTAACACAATTTAGTGGCCGTTATAGAGAGGTTTTACTGTATTTAGGAAACGTAAAACTATCACCAAAATAGTATCACCTCCAGGAAGGTGGTTGTGGAGAAATATTATTGAAGTGAAGTTGAAATAAAGTTTGTATCATCTAAATTCAATATAAGTGAGCGCTACTTAAAGCGGAAGTCCCTACAATGAACGCATATTTCAATAATATCATAAAATTGGTATTTGTTATGTTCAGTCATTATTATTAAAAATGCCCCTGTCATACAAAATAAACCATTTTCGTCGATAGTTTTATTTTTTGTTCTACAACAAAATGGTATCAACCTTGTTCGAACAGTTAACGAAACTAAAGCGTGGGTCTAATAAATACTAGATCTAATATATTGCCGAAAACGGTAAAACCTCTCTATAACGGCCACTAAATTACATCAAGTATTTTGTTTTAAAAGCAGGTGGTTGCTTAAAGCAAGGTGAAGGTAAAGCAGAACGCTCCTATAGGAGCGTTTTGTTTTACCTTCACCTTGCTTCAAGCAGCCACCTGCCCTAAATACCAACCAATTAGCATAATTTAGTGGCCGTTATAGAGAGGTTTTACTGTAACATATCAAACACATGAAAGTTGTTTTCTCGGTGTTTATTTGATTGGTTTTCTTGTGATATACTTCTTTTCAGGATATAAACAAATGACTTATGTAATTGGTAAGTATTTTAAAACACGTTACATGTAGAGACTATCACTTCAAGTGTGTAAGCATTTCTTTAGGTACTTTTCTATTATTATAAAAATTGAGATTAATATATTACTTTTAACCCTTTATTCCATAAAGACGTCTCTCTACGTTTGAGTAAACCCAGATCAGACGAGCCGTCTGATCAGGAAATGCTTTGTTTGCTTATGGAATCTGGCCTTAAGTATCTGCTATGGAAAAAAATATGTATTAATATGCCACTGCAAAAATAATCTTATCAATAATTTCATTCAAAAATATTCATGTAGCAAAGGGTTAACGCAGCCAAATAGAATAAAACAGACACATACTTTATTTTCAATTTTCTAGTATACCAATAATTATTTGAAATGTGTAGTATTTATCATTATTACAAAAACATAAACACTATTTATATATCTATATATTTGCGTTGAATAAAAGCCGTGTATGTCTCAGTGGTGTCCACGTTTGAGTCTGATTCAGGTTTTTTTTCAGAAAATCTAAAGTTTAAACTTCGAATTGTGTGAACTTTAAAGAATTAGATACAGAGCAACGCTTTAAAATGCAATTGCTCTAAAAAGATACTTACAACAGATGAATGGCATATAAGCAACAGCACAAAAGTATGTCCACGTTTCTGATTCCAGTTTAATAATGTTGTTATCGTTTTATACGCTGATATTTTGCTAATGCTAAGCACTTGCCGGAACGTCTACTTCAAACGTTGTGCTCTTCACACCGTATCTCTTCCCTTCCGGGCGAAATATCCGATAAATTTACAGAAACCCCTTCTAAAGCGACCATTGTATGAATAAACATACACGTCTTTAAAAACAGGCGGTTGCTTAAACGAAGGGCAAAAGTAATGCAAAGGATGTTTCTGCATTACTTTTTGTCCTGCATTAAGAGACCGCCTACCTTACGATCAAGAATTAGACCTGGTTTCAGCGGTCGCTTTAACGGGATTTTACTGTATATAAAGGTTTAATTCACAGATTGTTACATTTTCTCTCTCAATCCGTTTTCGGACATGGAATTCTCAATGGTGTCATGAAACAGTTGCATGAATTCAATTTCCTGTGTAATACTAGATGAGCGGAAACTGGAGTGTTTTGATCGCGGACTACTGTTTTTAGAGTTCCCTCTACGAACCAATAGAGCGTGCTTCAAGTACGTCTAGCATTGATCAAATGTATTGACAAATCAGCCTCTAACATGCTTCGACAAGCTTTGACTGTAAATTCTTTGCTACATAACATTTCAAACTTGTGCCATAATCTTGTTTAACCTTTGCCCGCTAATCGTGATCTGGCTTGGATCCTGATGAGACGCCGAGTTACCAAGCTGTTTGGACTACGGTCAATAGGTTTTCAGAAAACTTCATTTAAATCGCAAGTAGTAAATGTTGCCCCTGATCCAACTTTGATAAAACTGCCTTTTTGTAAATCTTAGCCTGCTATGAACATGGGGTCTACTTATGCTCCGATCTGTTGCCGCTGTCACTTAAATCTGATTCGTTCAAGCCCTTGAGATACGATTGACAGATTGTCTAACAACCTGGATCATGATGAGACGCCGAGTTACTCGGCGTCTAATTTGGGTCCAATCTGTTTGCAAATGTCAGTTAGGTCACGCTTAGCAGGCTAAGGGTTGAAAGAGGGGTAAGGGTTGAATAGTCTACCCTGCTATAAATATTGCATCAACTGTTCCGCACATTAAGTTGGGACATCCATTAAAAGACTGTAAACTATTGGAAACTGTACAAGACCTAGCAGCTAATGGGGTCAAGATTAACACGTTCAATACCGATCATTTTCTGATGGCAGGGATGATATTTCAAAAGGCAGAGATGTTATGCATTATGAGCAGTGTTTGAAGCGGCTCTGGTGACGGCATAATGTTCTACTTTTCTCTTGTATTCCATTATGTCGCCGCTTTGTGTGTGGTATTTCACTAGAATGGCTTCAACTACATTATTATTATTATTACTATTATTATTATTATTATTATACCATATTTATATGGCACTCTTTTTATATCTAAAATACGTCCAAAAGTGCTTTACAATTAAATTATTTATACATTCTAATGAAGAAAGAAAATAATCACATTAATAAAACTTTAAGACATCAAAAAAAGAACATTTACATTGTATCTCTTAGGTACAAAAATAACTTATTATCGCATAACCTCAAAATTTAAAAAATCCATATGCTACACTCGCCTACTTGACAATAGTCATTCCACATGGCAGTCTAGTACAAATTATTGACATGCATTCGATGGATTCAAAAGGCGTTTATTAACATGACATCCGGAAACAATCAAGGTATACTATTTCTGACATGAAGATGCGTTAGCGTTAGTTTGGTTTAGTATGTGTAAGAAAGTCCACAAAATATAGCCATGTGTAAGGAGAGTGCACGAATATACAAACATTAGTCACATGACGAATTCACGTGACCATAATATGAATGAAAGTACTCTCCCAGAGGCAGTTACTCAATGAATGAAGAAAGAAGCGCGCGTCGGATGACCTTATGAAAGCGATTAGGTAATCACATCTTCTCACATCGTATTTTACCATACAAGATGAGATGCCGATTTACTCGATAGTCTTGTATATTCATATAAGCACATGACGTGGTGTGCCTATCTACACTGTTTTCATATATTATTAGTTACACGGTTATTTGGCAGGGTGTACGGGCTGGTATGACCGGGTTAGATCCCGTATTTCCTGAGGCGTTTGTTTGAACAAATGAAACATGGCTCCGAGGTTATAAAACGTTTTGCTTGAGTCTGAGATCATTCTCAAGCATCTGACCAATCCGATACTTGAGAATGATCTCAGTCTCAGACTCAGAGTTTATCTTATATCATATGGGAGTTAACCCATCTCTTCCATGAATATTCATGTAAGAAATAATGACGTCATTCATATAAATTAGATTAATTTGTGTTATGATAGCACATGGACATATGCAACTGTGGCCATAGCGGATACAGTAGATTCAGATCTATATAATTCTGTTAGCAAACAGAGCAGGCCCTAATCAGATGACTACTGTATGAGCAATCTGATCTTTGTCTACTCTGTTTACAAATGCGTAGAAAGGTGTATGTATTTTTGGTCTATTTAACAGACAGAAGAACATGTCGAAAGCGGCCATTCTTTTATTGAACATAAGAGTCTTTAAAAAGCAAGGAGGTTGCTATTTGCTTGACAAGAGTAATGCAGAAAGCTCCTACAGGAACTTTTTGCATTCACCTTTGACCTGCATTAAGCTACCACCTGCCTTGTAGTCCAATGATTAGACCTTTTTTACGATGGCCGCTCAAAATAGGTTCTAATGTTTATGAATTATTTATGGCTACATCCTGTTCACACTATGTGACATGATTCTAACCATTACATGATTACATCATATTGTCTCCTTTCAATAATGCTTGGAATATTCTATGTAAATACGCCCTAACTTACTATGCACAAACCAATGTTTGAACAAAAGATATTCACAAATGATACGTTAAAAAGCGTCGATATTCTACCTCAGATTCGCTTTCAAAAGATTTTCAATACGAATTTCCAAGCGGCGGATGTGAAGACCCGACAAATCACCACAAATATGCTTAGTTAACGACAAAACACAATGATCTCTATGTATGTTTGCATTCAATCAGCGTGTGCGAATGACAGCCAGGCCTTAATTCTTTGAATACTCATTTTCTAAAGTGGAAGCATCTATTACCATTTAACATTTCCTTCATATGTAAACGGGTTTTCACGCACTTACAAACAGAGTAGACCTAGATCGGGTGGCTCCTATAGGAGCCGCCTGACCAAGGTCTGCTCTGCTTGCTAATGGAATTCGATAGTTCTATTTCATTACTTTCTAAATTCACTATAATTTTCCTCCTTCCATATTTCATTATAACTAGGTTGTCCATGATTATTTAGTAGGTATTGAAATTTGGACTAAATATAGAACAAGGAAAGGGTTAACAATAAAGTTCATACGATATGAAATGGTGTTATTTGATTTGCGACAGGATTTTGAATGATAAACAATGCAGTCCCTGGTCAGAGGGCTCTGTAGGGGCCCTCTGATCTGGGTATACACTGTTTGTAAAAGCCAGGACAGCATTAGTTAAACTGGTATTCGATAAAAACAAATATAACCGGAAGACTCGTCGCGTTTTTATTTACAAATCGAAGACAAGGTTGAAGCCTCAATTAATTTATGCACGGGTTACACAAATACAGAAACTTATGTAAACAGTGCGAACCCCACACAGGAAAACAGAGCAAGCCCAGACCCCAGGAGGCATCTAATCAGAATCTACACTGCGTGTACACAATTTCATTCAAATGTCAAATCCTCATAATGTAAATTAATTTGACTCATAATACACATTTAGTCGACTTCACAATGAAATACAAACATATCCTTTTACCAGATGAATTAGGGGATAACCGTTGCGTATTTGAAGATTTGCAGTAGTATATCGGTGGTTTATATGTCGCAAATTTAGTTTTACATGCGACGCGTTAGCAGAGCATGTAAAACGATTATTTGCGACATATAAACCACCGATATACTGCTGCAAATCTTCAAATACGCAACGGTTATCCCTATTCTAATGAAACCATAGATCCAGATGGTAAAAAACAAACAATACTTTAAGTCCTTTGATATTTTCTCTCTGTCGTCATAACATGACGTCATGAAACACCGCGTATCTCCGCATTACGCATATAGAAAATAGTTCTCCCGGAACCTAGCAATTGTGCTTATATTTAATATACCAAGAACTGGTGTTTTCACTTGATACTTTGATTTTCACAAATGAAAACCGTTAAGTCATGGTCCTTTGAATTTCTGACGGTAGGTCCCCTCAAAACTACGAAAGATGAATCAAATTTGACCTCGACATTGCTCGAAATTCCACAATAAGTTTGCACATGGACAACGGAATTATTTATTTTTAAATTGTTTGCAATGTGGAACTGGTTGCATGTTCAAGACACTTTGGCTGATTGGTGTATTTGATGAGAATGATGATAGGTCAAGTGTATGTGCAAATGGAAATTATCAGGAGCGACAATCTACAGGCATGTTTGGAATTTGCAAAGAGCCCTCGAGTGGTCTAGAGTGGGTGGGGCGAATTCTCATTATGGGACTGTCCTTGAAGAATTGAAGAATACTGCCGCTTCCGATTGTCGGACGAGTCGACATTATAGCTTCGGACACTGGCTTCATTCTGATGACCGGACGTTTTCATTATTTCCCTGGTTTTGACACCAGCATAGGCCAACAGCTAGTGCATGATTGCGGTCTCTCGGACACAGTGATTTGTGTTTTAAAACTTTGACGTTCGAAACAAGCCTCAGCAGAAATTGTTTTCATCATTTCGTTCAGCACACGCTCACCAACAGGCCTGGATGTGTATATGATTCTTCATAATCGACTGAACGTTTGGGTTACTGAATGAAATGGTTCGATCACGGGTGCAGTTTTATCAGGTATGTTTTCAGAGATTTACAGGACATGTTTCCTGCATGACTCATCAATTGTACTTTTGTCAGAGATCTTAGGTTTTCTATGTATGCCACGAAGAGCGAAATTCAAGGTTATGTCAAACCACTTTTCTTTGGAAAGATTTGTGATTTATGGCAGAGAGGAAACCTGAGTTTTTTAGTGTTTTCAGATCATTGTCTGTGATCGGTTGGTAATATTTAAGTGTTGTTAGGTCCTTCTTAAATAGTTTCAGCATGGATATAAATCTCACAGCTACATGGTTATATACCTTAAATCTTATATTTACAGGGTACAGGTGCCACATACACCTAAAAACAGAATAGAGGAAGAGAAACGTTTGTTCAAGGACAGTGAATTAGATCAACATGTGAAATAAATGGACTCCGGATCAACTTGTGGGACTTTGCGATAGATATTTAAGTAGAATCGCCAGACTCACATTGACTACAACCATAAAGTGTGTTGAAAAAACCCAAGCAAATTGAAAACATTTGACATTTCACTCAGCCAGTGTCTTCGTTCATTCAGACCCATTCATTCAAATTTACTATGAATGCGCGTATGAATATTTCGTAGTAAATTTTCTAGTGATTCGGTTTCCGACAGTATATTCATTTTTCCGACAGTATATCGGTGGTTTATATGCTTCAAATTTTGTCACGTGGACCAATCAGAATGTGTGTTACAAAAATGTTGCATTAGAATATTCATTTAAGAAATAGTGATAGCATGAATATTTCAACTGAATGTTATACTGGTATATGAATGTGGGATATGTTAGCTATGGTAGAAACTATAGAACTAGATCACTATATGATTCTAACCCTACTCTGTTTGCTGCTTATGGAATTTTATTGACTAATTTCAGATTCTACAATGTCTGATATTGCTAAACACCCAGTGTTCTATGTCAATATAGAATAATTTAAAAATAATTTGATATCCATGATGTCACCATTTCTAACACGAATATCCATGGGGTAATTATTAAATTACTTCCTGTCAATATAGATAAAAGTTTATACAATATCGTCATCTATTCCTACTTCTGCTGAAGTTTACGTTCATATAATACAGTACTAATCATTTTCGACGT
>OY755244.1:26570662-26578162 GCA_963576725.1 Azorinus chamasolen
ACAGACAGAGACAGAGAGAGACAGAGAGACAGAAAGAGACAGAGATAGACAGAGAGAGACAGAGAAAGAGAGATAAACAGAGAGAGAGACACACACAGAGAGAGATAGCGACAGAGAGAGAGACAGAGACACAGAGAGAGGGGACACAGAGAGAGAAACAGACATACAGACAGAGACAGACAGACAGACAGACAGAGTAAGAGAGACAGAGAGAGAGACAGAGAGAGAGACAGACATAGACAGAGAGAGAGACATAGATACAGAGAGAGAGACAGATACAGAGAGAGACAGAAACAGAGATACAGAGAGAGATACAGACAGAGACAGAGAGAGACAGATATACAGAGAGAGAGACAGAGACAGAGAGAGACAGACAGAGACAGACAGAGACAGACAGAGATCGAGAGACAGGGAAAGATCGAGAGAGAGAGAGAGAGAGAGAGAGAGAGAGAGAGGGACAGAGAGAGAGACACACATAGATGGGATAGAGAGAGAGGAGACATAGAGAGGGAGGGAGAGAGGGAGGGGGATTTTATGGACGATGCTGCTTGAGGGTCGTTTTGGAGGCCTCAAGAGATTTTGCGCTGAAGACCTTGTTGGGTAGGTGGTTCCAAAGTATTACAGTATCCACAAAGAAAGAGTTGATGTACTGTTAGTTTGTTCCAGTTGGTATAACGAGACTTCTGCTGTTGTTGCAAGATTGATAATGTTTTGGGAGGTGGCTGCTTAATGCAAGTGGAAGTCATACAGAAAGCTCCCAGAGCAGGTTTCTGCATGACTGTCACTCAGCATTAAGCTGTTACCTGTTTTAAAGGATGATAATCAGATTCGTTAGATGTTTACTAAGATAGCAATTTCTCCATATGTAACAGTTAGTTCTATAACAACGCGCGTGTTGTTTACGGGAGACAACTTTTGAGATCCAAGAAACGATGTTCATCATTTTTACGAAAGAGTTGTCTTTTCTGTTCATATCTCAAATAGCAGAAAACATTAAAATAGAACAACAACAACAACTAAACGGAACAGAATATTTTTATATGAAATGACACACAAACACCAATAAACATACCATCTTTACATGTGCAGTAAAGCTTCTCTATAGCAACCAATCAACGGGTGTCTGATTCTGGGGTTTTGACCTGGTACATGTAGTAGTAGTATGCAGTATACCTACCTACCTACCTACCCACCTACCTACCTACCTACCTACCTACCTACCTACCTACCTACCTACCTACCTACCTACCTACCTACCTACCTACCTACCTACCTACCTACCTACCTACCTACCTACCTACCTACCTACCTACCTACCTACCTACCCACCCACCCACCCAATAAAGTCATTCTTGTTATTATGATACTACTAGATGATACTCTTCTTTATTGTATATATAGCTATCAATGAGCAGGGTACAACTGATGCTCTTGCAAACATGTTCAATCAGGTCTTTGAATAAGTGAGTGCACATTTCATTACCTTTATAAGCAAGCTGTAAACCTGATTTATTTTTACAATCTAAGAAACTATTGACCTCTTACATTACGACAATAGGGCCTTCGTATATTAGAATATTTCAGTCGTACTCCATCATTCGTTAAACAAAATAAACTGTTATTATATCTTAACCCTTAAAAACTTTTCTCGCATTTGCAAACGGAGTAGACCAATATCAGACGGCTCCTACAGGAGCATTCTGTTCAGAGTTTGTTCAGTTTGCTTATGAAATTGTAATAGATTTGACTCCACATATTCTACCAATTCAAATGCCATTTCAAAAGGGTATTTTTTTCTTACATGCATATTGAACAGGGAAAGGGTTTAAGCAGTTTACAGAGATTTTACAGTTTATAGAAATTCTGGTTTTCTCCATGGACAAACATCTGCGAACAAAAAGTATTATTTCTAGAAGAAATTATCAGTAACATGGGGAGCGTGATAAGCCATATTACTGAACACTGGCCCTATTCTAAACATTCTCAATGCATCAATCGTATTCTTTTACCCTGTTATATGCGGGAAGCTAGTGTACTGGCATTTGCAAATAGTGTAGACCCAGACCAGATGGCTCCCAGGTGAGATCTCAGATCTGGGTCTGTACTATTTGTTATTCAATACATATTAGTAAAATTAATCATGCTATACTGAGTGGACCGTATCGTTAAACGCTGATGGGCGATTCAGCATTCAAAGGATTAAAGATGAAACGATTTCAGGGAACATTACTTCGCAATAAAAGCATCCAAACTTGCGCACGCTGTGTTACATTGCAGGATTCAAGACAAGGGTACCAGATTTATTCTGCATCCGATAATTCCAAACATTTTCCGTTTTAGCTTATTCATGCAAGACTTCAGCCATTGTGAATATAAATTTAAATACTGTAGTAAGTTTACTCCCTATTTTTTAAGCATTTGCAAACAGAGTATACCCAGATCCTATAGGAACCGCCTGGTCAGGGTCTGCTTAGTTTGCTCTTAATACATTGTAGATCGGATTATTTAGTTTCTATCACAATAAAGATTGTTTTGTTCATTGTACAATTATAAAAATGCAGTGAATTAATGCTCATGATGTCATTATATCTCGGTTTAGAGTAAACGGTTAATGCATTAAATACGTGTCTAATTAACTCATTACCTCATAGGCTATTTTTAGATACAACCTCTTTGAATAAATCTACCGAAAAAGAGCATTAACTAGAGAAAAGGAAATTTTGCAGTTTGAAATCATTGTGATAAATAGAGCAATTGCTCCTATAGGAGCAACTGCTCTATTTATCACAATGGTTTCACAAAGTGACTTATACACAGTCGCCAAAAGTCGTCAATATGAGGGAAAAGGTTAGTAACCCACGAGCCGCAATCGTACTGGCATTTGTAAACAGCTTGGACACAGATGAAACAACTGGTATCTCATCAGAATCCAAGCTGTTTGACCTTCTGTCTGTAGCTTCTCAAAGGCTTAAAATCTTCGGAAGGAGGTAAAATTGCTCTTTATCAGAGTGTAGGCAGACTTTGTTTTAGCACAATATACGTAAAGAGGATATACAGCAAAACCTCTTTATAACGGTCACTACATTACATCAAGTATTTAGTGTTAAAGGCGGGTGGTTGCTTAAACCAAGGTGAAAGTAAAACAGAACGCTCCTATAGGAGCGTTCTGTTTTACTTTCACCTTGCTTTAAGCAGCCCCCTGCTCTAAATACCAACTGATTAACACAATGTAGTGGCCGTTATAGAGAGGTTTTACTGTATAGTCGCGTGTGTTATCTTAAAAAATAATAATTGAGATCTATTGTGTGCCATGTTAACCCTTTAAGTTTCATGTACATGTAGTCTGAATTGAAAGTTGGAAGAGAGGAAGTCATGCAGAAAGCTCCTCTGTGAGTTTTCAGCATGATTTTCATTCTGTATTAAGTAGCCACCTGCCTAAAACGATGTAAATTCTTCTCTACTAGAATTCCGGTTTAGAGGAGTGTTACTGTACCAGGGTCTGGCCAGAGATGTTTCTCTTTGCTTTATGACCTAACTACAGTTTCTGTAATGTGCAGAGATGTTTCTCTTTGCTTTATGACCTAACTACAGTTTCTGTAATGTGTCATAATAAAAAAATATTCTAATTACTATTCATGATATCATTCTTTATTTCTGAATATTCATGGAGTAAAGTGTAAAAGTGTTCAAAAGGAAAAAAACGGAAACAGAATTGTTGGACTTGATGCGTTTGTGGCTTTTTAACAGGTGGTGTGCACCATCTGCAACACATCGGAATGTGTGAGCACCTTAATGCGTAATTGCCATCTGAAAAACATGAAAAAATGGCGTCTGCTCATATAGGAAATGAGTTTTATCTTCCATGTATTAACCCTTTCCTTTGATTCATAATTACGACTCTTAACACCTTTGTAAACAGAGCTACATGAGCTATCTGGTCAGGGTCTGCTCTGTTTGCCTATCGAATACAGTAAATCCCAGCTAAACCGAAATTATATCAAAGAACAATTTAGGTCTTAATCGCTGCTTAAAATGCAGGGTTAAAGTCATGCAGAAAGCTCCTTTGGGAGCTTTCTGCATGACTTTCATCCTGCATTATTAAGCTGCACCTTTTTTAAAACTAATTTTAACGCAGTAGAGAAGAATTCAGATATTTTAGGCAGGTGACTGCTTAATGCAGGGTGAAAGTCATGCAGTTTTCTGCATGACTTTCTCGCTACATTAAGTTGTCACCTGTTTCCAGGACCGATATCTTTACTAAATTTAAAGTCCATTTTAGAGAGGTTTTACTGTAAAGCAAAATCACTATTAACCCATTCCGTCATATTGACGACTTTTGACGACTCAGTAAAAGTCACTTTGTGAAACGATTGTGATAAATAGAGCATTTGCTCCTATAGGAGCAAATGCTCTATTTATCACAATCGTTTTAAACTAAACAATTCTAAACGATTCCTTTTCTCTAGTTAATGCTCCTTTTCGGTAGATTTATTCAAAGAGGTTGTATCTAAAAATAGTCTATGATGTAATGGGTTAAGCAATCGTCCAGTAGAAGATAAGTGCGGCCTGACTTTTGCAGTTGCGACCTGGCTCGTTTTTGCAAACATTTTTAGATCAGACGAGGATCATCAGAATTCAAGCTGTTTGACACTCGGTCAAAAGTTTGTCAAAACCGGAAGTAGTCAAACGTAGAGTGGATCCAGATTTGGGCAGACATTATATTTTAAAAGTGGGGGTAAAGGTTAGCTCTTTCGCTGCCATACACTGCTAACTCTCTCGTTTGCTACAGTGTTCATTGATTAACCCATTACCTCATAGGCTATTTTTAGATATAACCTCTTTGAATAAATCTACCGAAAAGGAGCATTAACTAGAGAAAAGGAAACTTTTAGAATTTTGTAGTTTGAAACCATTGTGATCACAATGGTTTCACAAAGTGACTTTTACAGAGTCGTCAAAAGCCGTCAATATGAGGGAATGGGTTAACCCACGCCATTTTCACACATCTGCAAACAAAGTAGACCAAGATCAGGCGGCTCTTGCAGGAGCCGTATGATCAGTGTCTGCTCTTTTTCCTGACGACATTTGATAGATCTGTTCCTTTAGTTCTTAAGAGGGTTACAATGTTCCACTTTCCATATTTCATTATAACTATTTTGTACATGTAAATTCAGTAGGTATTGAAATTTGGACTAAATATAGAAATATCATGACAGTATGGATAAATGTTGACAGAAATTTCTACTGAAACGTGGACTGGATATTTTAAACCAACGAAGGAACTGCGAAACATAAACATCAATTACTATTAGCAAATAAATCCTATTGGAGCTGTCTAATCTGGATCTACTCTATTGGAGCTGTCTAATCTGGATCTACTCTGTTTGCGAACACAACAAAAGGCGCTCATAAGAAGCAATGGGTTAACCTTGTTTCCTTTATTTTTTAACAAACGTACACTATATAAAAACAGTTTGGAGCCTGATGAGAGCCCATGTTACTGTGAGGTACTTCAATTACACAGATCCCCTACCGACATCGAATGGGGTAAGCTCCAGAAGTTCTCGTCAGCGTCAAGATGTCGTTCGCAAAAGTGATCAAACACCTTTAAAATTTGTATTGATAATAATCTGCATTAAAACAGCACGATTCCAGAGCACATGCGAGTTAAGTGGCGTCTGATTTTAAACGAGAAGCTGCTGGTACCCGGCAAGTTCGTTTGCCAAACGGAGGCTTAAGCTTTATGAATGGCTCCAGTTTTATAAACTGTTTATAAACTGCGCAATATCAGAATCTAATGAAAGATGAAAAAAATCTTTTCTCGTCTGTCTGCCTGCCTCCACGAGACTGACTAGGAGAACTCGCTGGATTGCTACCGTTGAGAACCAAAGGCATCCGAACTGCATTGTGTCTTTCTCTGCCACTCTTGAATGAGAACACGTGCGAAGAGGGTGAATGTTTATGGGAATGTAATTGATTCATATTAGTCGCACCGTAACCTTAACCATTACTCCGCATGTAAAAATAATGTCTGCTCAATTTGCTGCATCTTTGACTATTTCCGAGGTCAGCAAGCTTTTGAGAAACTATTGATCGAGTGTCAAACAGCTTGGATCCTGATGAGATACCGAGTTACTGGGCGTCTCATCTGGAGTTAAGCTGTCTGCAAATACAAGTCAAGTAGTGATTAGTGAGAGATGGGTTAATGATTCATAATTAAGTGCGAAACCTCTTATACCATTTAGTAGTACACATGTTCTTTGAATGAGATTAAAACGGTAATTTTGGTGCATTGAACTATCTCTTGAGTTTAGTGGCAGTTTGAGTGATATCGTGTTATAATAATTACCCATTGTGGATTAACTTCTAAAGAGGGAATTTTATAGCATGGAGAATCGCTAAAATGTGAAAATAAAATCCACTTAAAATGTGAAAAGAACTTTTTTGTGGTGTGTTGAGAAACGTTTTGGATGTTAAAGCATGGATGTGAGTGGAATATTAAGCTTCTGTTGTCTGCTCGGCCTTGCCCTGGAGTCGCTCTCTCAGCATCTTAGCAATGATATAAGCGGAGGAAAGGTATGCTTAAATAATTACACTTGTACAGACATTACACTGGACCCTTCTCCTAATATGTACTGACCATGACATTATGAAATTGGGTTTCTAAAAATCGTTCATGCACGTCTATCATCATTTCTAGAGAGAGTAAAACAATCTGGTCAAACAAATTAATGCTATCCATGATTGATTATGTGTGGACGTTTATCATCTGGTTACAATCTGTGAACTATTCCAGGGACATACTTAATCATTATCCCGCTATCCGCGACCTTCACTCGCATTTACAAACAGCTTGGATCCAGATAAGACGCCAAATAGGATCCAAGCTGTTTGACAATCGGTCGATCATTTCTGAAAAATTATTCGAATTCAGAAGTAAGTGAAATTGGAACAGATCTGAGTTAAATAGACATCATGTTTTGTACAGCTTTCTAAGTGTAAACCCCTATCCAATTTGTGCCAGGTGTCCCTTAAAAGGGACACAGGCAAACACTGTAGACCCAAGGTCTGCGCTCGTTGCTGAATCCATTGATGTCAGTGGCTTATACGAGTAAATATTTGTTTTGATGTGCCCCCTCAGAGTGGAAATGGATTGGTTCCGAAATAAGATCTGGACGGATTTTCTTAAAATAATATGGGAATGGATTGGTTAAGTGTTAACCCTTCGCTTGCTATTCACGTCAATATACCTACCTGTAAATAGTGAAGACCCAGATGAGACAGTTCCTGCAGGAGCTGTCTCATCAGGGTCTGCACTATTTACAAGTTCATTGTGCAACCAATGCAATCCACATCAGTGATTGCACAGCGATATACTTGTACACAGTTAAGATATATGTAATTATACAACAGGGCATGGGTAAAGAAGGAGAAATGTGTTTTAAAATTCAGCAAGAGAAGGGTTAATGACAATAACAGCCAGCGCTTGACAATACAGCG